>JASDQU010425123.1:0-10022 GCA_032191745.1 Picea mariana
ACTCTTCGGTTAGAAACCGTTCGATTTCAGAGTTGGAATATTCACCTAACAGAATTTGATTTTGGTTTGTGTTCTCTTTAGGTTTGTTACGAGCACACCGTGAAACCCAGCGCGCAGCCTTTTTACCCTTGTAGTTGATATCACTGTTACCTTTACCCTTTTTCCTTGCAGACTTTTAACAGGCTTACCACCGTCTTTTGGACATGAATCAGGCAGGGTGTCGAGTTGGGTAGTGTTTGGGTAGGTCGAGGGTTCAACAGAGGGCAAGAGCGTAGGAAGGAGAATGACAGGCCCGACAAGGGTTTCTGTAACAACGGATTTGTCAACTTGTCCTATTTCAGGACTGGCAAAACCATTCCTCAACAAGAAAGAATCCCAACAATCGCCATTCAACTTCAACTGACGAACCATAATAATTTTAATTAAACAGTGGTGGAAGAGGCTGGAGTCAGCTTTCTTCCTTTTGAAACGCTTAGCCATTTTGTATAAACTCCGAAGGAGAAAATATGGCATGTTTAAGGGCAAATTGATGAAACTCATGAGCAACCACAAGTGGTATAAGAAAACTAAACCGTATCTACCCTCATAGGTAATGAGCTGCTTGATAATAACCAACAAATCATTCCATCTAGATTTTAGAGCTGTAACGAGCATACCTTTGTCACAGTTGTTAATCTTCCTTGAGGTAAACAATAGTGACCAGGGTACTTCGTCAACCTTTGAATTCTTAAACCATTTTTGTCCCACGGTTGGTAGACCAGTGGCTGAGCTCATGAAATCTTCATTCAATTCGAGCTGTACGTCCCCAATTTTGGCTCTGCAAACATCGAACGTTAGCGTGAATTGTTGAGAAACTGCCAGGTTGAAACCCTCTAACTTCTCAACAAAAACCCGCCAACCATTCCTCTCTAGGTCCTCTCGGGCATTATCAAACAAAAACAAAGTTTGGATACCGTTGGGTTCGATTATCACTACACGAGCCATAACTAATAGCACAAAATCAACAGGGTATTTAGCGATAGGGTTTGACAGGGTAGACACAGAACCATTGTCCCGAAGCTTCCCCAACACAATGCAAAGGCAACCCGAATTGCAAGGGCAGAGCATTAATGCTATACGTGCGAGGATAGTGGTGTAAATCGAGGCCATGCAAGAATATTATGTCGGGATATACTTGGAATGACGCCTTGTTGTACATTTAAATCATAATAGTGCATATCCAAAAGAAAATTGATCAACATGACAAATGAACCATTACATACCCACGATTTGACCCAAAAATCAATGTGTTAAACAAACCATTGTGTCAAAGATTATATAAATCAACACCATATTAACAATAGTCAAATGCATAAATGTTTGGTATTTCGATAAATATGTGACCAGTGGTATGTTTGAGGTCAAGGAGTTATTACCATGTAAACAAGCAGTTTTATGATAAACCAAATGATCATTAATCCTTTGATGTAATCAATATGAATTCCAACATTGGGTTTTCACGCTTGCAGTCGTGAAAACAAAAACGTAAAGAAGATACGCAAAAGTGATAGATAATGGTGTCATTTAAAAAGTTACGATGAGTAATGAGGGTTCAAAAACCTTATGTAGGCAGCCTGTAAAGAAAAAGATAGAGATTAATATGGCTGCCAACAGAACCCTGATGAAGTGAAAAGTCCATTGGGGAGCCAACCTTTGCTGAACACATTGGAATTCAACATTTCGGGTTTTGGAGGCTATAGAGACAGGAACTCTCGACAACAAGGATCACGAAATCATGAAACCCAAAGTCCCGGTTCAGCGAAGGGTGCGATCTTATTGAGATAGGGAGACTTGAGTAGTGCTTTGTGGTTGATCACGCGGGCATACTCGAAAGGACCTATGGATGCACTGTCGAGTGTGTGTGGGATTCCCTATGGAGGAACCGAAGAGTCAATCAGACTCAAGGGGCATATTTAGAATCATCTTGAGCGGATCTCGGCCTGAGGGTAGGGGGTCTGCATCACAAGGATTCTAGGAATCATTTGTGATTCTTTGTGAAGAACTATTATTGATCTTCCACCAAGATCAGTCGATTTCTTCTTGCGTATTTTTTTATGTAGTTGTTAATATTTCTCTCCCTCCACTCACATATGTCTTCCAGTCTTAACATATATGTTCTCTTAACTTTACATGCCCGAGTTTAGAACTAATGGAAACAAAACCAATGTTGTAATCTAGGGGAAAGTACATGAGTGTTACTAGTATTTCATCACATAGAGCAACATATATGATAGAACACTATATATACACACACATAGATGCATATGGAAACAAACAAAAAGTAGTGGGAGAACCAACAATATGGACTTTATTATGTACAACAACAACTAACCTTTCCTCTATTACATAGTCACATATACATACGTGTGTGTTCAATTATATGGCAGTTACGACTTCCTAACTACCTCGGTCGATTGACCCAATTGGATATTTGACCGACTCATATAATTGACTTAGACAATTGACTGACTTACATTTGGTTGACTGTCGGGTCTAGTTGACAAGTCTGACTAGCCCCTACAATAAGGGGCACTATTGGTTTTGTTGCAATGGTATAATTTTTTAAGGTTTTTGTTTAAAAAAAGATGCAATTTTAAGTTTAAAAGAAAATGGGTGCTATTGGTAGCACTATTCAATTTGGGGGTTGATTTTAAGTTTTTGTTGCAATGGTACTAAATGTTAAGGCCATGGTTTCAAACAAGTTGTAATTTTATTTTTATTCTTTTTTTTTTAATCTTGGTAGCATCATTTTTTGATTAACGTGTCAATTTTAAGTTTTTTGTTAACAACGATATGGGTTTTTAAGGCCATGGTTGAAAAATGTTGTAATTTTAACCCTAAAAAGAAGTGTTATATAACACCACTCTTTTATTTGAGTGTTGATTTTGGTGTTTTTGACACAAAATAATGGGTTTGAAGGGATAGAGTTCTCAGGTTGTAATTTTAACCCTAAAAAAAGTGCTATGTAGAACCATTTTTTATTTGAGTGTTTATTTTTGTGTTTTTAACGCAAAAATATAGGTTTTAATGGATATATTTCTCATCTTATGGTTATAGTTCCTTTTAATTTCGTAACTATGTTAAGGACACATTTCTAAATATAAGGATGCCATCACTATCTTGTCTAATTCATTCATTGGTGGGTTCATAGAAAACATCCCCTTGATTTTATTAACCCACATGATATGCTTTCAATTTTATAGTGCATCATATAGAGCTATCTCAATTTTGATTTTATTTGGATAACTTATGTTATCTTTATATCTTTGGTAACTTGTTTTTGGTGATTCTAAGTTTGATAGCAGTTTTCGATGGACTAACGATTGTGAAAATAACTCATATACCCTTTCGGTTAGTTATTCAATCCTTTCATTATGATCATTAATTGTCTTCAATGATTCATCATTGTCATTTTTTGTCATTCTTATTAGGGATTTCCATCATTTTTTGAAATATTTTATTAACCTGCCAAATTTTCCCTCTTTTCTCTATTATTTTATTGGCTTTGTCCCTCTCGTAACTCTTTTTATCCCTTTCAATTCTAACAAGGTAGTGCCTTAAATTGTTGGTTAAGAAATATAGAATAATAAAGACATAAGAACTTGGTGGAAAAGGATTTAAGTCAATTTCATTACAATATTTATTCCATTGAGACAAATTTATAGTACATGGATGTAACCACCTCACAAACTAGATTTACTATCATACTAACACCCTATCAAGAGATAAGGCTAAGAGAATGCAAAATAAGATCTAATACACACTTGGGATAAAAAACATATCATATAATGTGAAATACATAAAGGTGGTGTTGGAATTCATGAATGTATATGAAGTCACTGGGATAGCAATGTCCCCCTTAATCATAAATCTGAACAATTATACCAACAAGGAAGCAAGAATTAGTGCATAAATTGGTACCATGTCCATGTCTTCAATATGAAACTCCTAGGACGAGCCTTGATGAATATATATCTAAAAAAAAACAAATGTGGATGCTAAAAAATCATAGAATCCAGAAAATGCCACTATGTAAACATGTGAGCCAGAACGCCTATAATTTTTCACTTACATGAATTCCAAAATATGATGATAGAAAATCATGAGAAGTGAATTAGTTGAAATTCTAAAAAACCCCTGAAAAATGCTTGATATCCCAATTAAATGGTAAGAAACAATGTAGATGGATATAGCTATCCTCTTCTATGTCAATGACCATCTAGGTGAATAAAATTTCCACAAAACGAATCTAAAAAAATTACACACAAATAGTGTCAATCAACATCCCAATCTTGAATAATGTGTATGATCCAACTGCAATACATTGAACCATAATTCTTCCAAATAACCATGGAGTAGTAAACTAGGTGTCATGTTGGAATTGCTCAATTCTTGAATCAATCATGTTAAGGAAAAGTAAACCACATCAATGTAGAAACCTCAAAGTGCCCAAATTGAAAATTTAGCACAAGTGACGAAATATTTGCAATGATCTTGTTGTTGTGGTTGTTTCCCATTTGGTGTTTTGCTTGTTTAATTATATCATCTACAAACTATTTTTCCCCATTTGGAATTTTATTTCTTATTGTCAAAAATTGAATTCTAATAATCATCATCAATATTCCTCCCTATCAGCTGAAAGGTGAGACATCATGGGTATTCTTGTGGGTTAGCCTTAACCAATTCATCATTGTATCTAGTGGCTTTGGTTGAATACTAACCATTTTCACTTCATTTGGTGGTTTTAGTTTATCACTAACCATTTTCACTCATTATTGTACCTCCCTCCACCCCCCCCCTCCTCGCCCTAAGTTTTAATAAAGTACCATTTGGGAGTCATTGAATCAATTTTCAACTCAAGAATACATTTAGAATTGAGCCCCAATCTTTCCCAAAGTCATCATCTACAAAAAATTATTGAATACATTCAACTCCATTTGATTTTTCATCTTCACCATTCAAATATGTCTTTACCTATGTCTAAACTCGATGTAAGACTAATGAAAAATCTTGGTGGAAAGATGCCATTACCAAGTGCTAATATATCCATAGTGAAGTGTTCATTTCCGAACCTTCTTCTTCTTTCAATTTTTTTCTAAAATATGATTTGTATTCCCACAATGAAAACAAGGATGGAGATCAAAACATTGATTCTCCATGTGACCAACTCAATGACAATGTTGGAATTTATCATTTTGATGTTGAACTAAAAGAGGTGAAGTGGAATATCCTTGAAGTAATTCTACATTGTAGAAGTGGATTGTTCTGCAATAATCAAGAATATGAAAGTTAACTTCCTTATCATATCCAAGTCATGTTCTATGTTTATTGTTGTGGATTTTTTCCTCGGATCTGATGATAGGCTTGGAAAGATTATTTTTAATTTGTGGAAGCTTATTTACTGCATGTTTCTACACCAATGAAAGGTTTTCATCAATGAATTCATGAGATTTAGTTTTAACTTCATTTGAATCTTGATCTATTGTTGCATTGATAATTTTATCCTATGTTAACCACTAGTTGGAATCTGGAATCTGAAATTGATAGACATCAAATTTGAATAAGTTTTGTTTTGAATGAAGTTCAATATATAATGTTGTATAATTTGTTGATCCTAAGTTGTATTTCATCATGTTGGAGATGTGATTAAGTATGAATAATTTCATCTTTGTCTTGCAAAACTTGAAAACAAGTTAGAATACAATGGAGAGTTTCTTTGTTGATTATGATTGTGTTGCCGTCAATAGTGAGTATTATAGTGTTCGGTGACTCTAATAATTCTTTACTTCAAGCCATTTGAAAGAATTAATGAGGCCTCCTTGTGAAGGTAGGCCTTGGTACAATATGCGTAGTTAAAAAAGTGTATTGAATTGACAAAAAAAGGGCTTCTTGAAAATATATCCTTTGACAATAAGACCCAACAATTTCAACTTAGACGAAAAAAATGGAGGGTGTCAGGTTCAACCAAGAATGCACCCAACAACCACAATGCAATTAAACTTAATTTTGATTTGACACTTACAAAAAAGAACTATTGCAAGTATTAAATATAGAGTTAATGTTGATTAAGAAGTTGAATTGATGCAAATTGGAATTAATTTAGACCTGGGGTTCATCCAGAGTTGTCTAACAAAAACCCCAAAGAACTGACATATCAATCCTCATCCAAGGCCTTGGTACTTGTTGGACACACCTACCACACTTGGAGGGGGGTTGAATGAGTGTGGGGCTCTTTTTCCCAAAAGCTTCCCTCTTTACAAAAACTCCTTAGTTAACATCAAACATTTATTCATTACCCATTGCTATCATTTATAACCAGTTAGATAAGAACATATATCAACAACATATATCAACAATATATCATCAGCAAGTCATCACCACAAGGAAGACAAACAACACAAGATGTATGTAAAATTTTTCTTTTTATTATGGACAACAATCCGGGGTTTATCAACAACAACTGAATAGAGTACAACTCTACAAGAGAACTAGCTCTATAATGCAAGACTCAACTTACACCCTTAGCACCAACTGATATGAGGCAACAATCCTCAACAGATATCAATCTGTCAACAGGTACGCGACCTGTCAGTAGTGCAGCCCGCGTGTGCACACGCCCTGACTCACTACAGCCCGCATGTGCACACACCCTAACTCACTATAGCCCGCGTGTGCACGCGACCAGTGTATAATGCAACAAGTGTATTCTTATGAGCAACTAGGGTTTTTCTTTGCTTCACATGCTCAGATCCTCTGCAACCTGCAATCACTTTCTCTTCTGTCTTCCACTATCCAAACTGACCCACAGCTAGTCATAACACATCAAGCTCTCCAATAGCTTTCTCATGCTCCACAACAAATCAATATGAATGTTATCTCAATCAAGTATAGACAACTAGTATACCATAGCAATCATGTCACCACTGAATCAAAAGGCTACTACTCACTCCATCAACCAAATCAACCAAATTGAACCACATCATAGAATCCATACCAATAATTCCCTAACAATTCACAAAACATCAAACAATAGAATCCATCAAGATAATAATGTAACCATACCAATGTCTTAGTGATAGATCTGAAGCCATAGAATGCAGATCTAGAACCTGCCTCATCATCCAAGAGCTTGGCACTAGCTCAAACACAAATCTCCATGATTTTATCCACTACCCGCTCCCTATACACAGTCAGTCCTCATCTACACTCACCCTATACACATCCAACCCACGTGTACATGCACCCTATAGAAAGACAACCTGCGTGGGCATCAGAAAATAGGGTTTTCTGTGAATCTGAGAATTTTTCCGTCAAGATCTCCGACACTGCCAGAAATTTGGTGCGTCCATGAGATCCTCCTCTCCCTCTCTTCCTCAGAATAGATATTCAATCATGCTCAAGAGATCCACACCAATAATATTCTCTCATAAGAAGATCTCCATCAATACTCCAAAAGATATTCACAAGAAGCTCTCCATTGATCCAAAAAAAGGACGATCTACAAGAGACCATAGCTATCTTATTTATACTTTCATTCTCTAGGTCACTTGCCCCATTTTTATGTTACTTAACCCATTTCTAGGTCACTTAACCTATTTTCTTTATTTTAGGGTTAACCACTATCCATGAATAGAAAGTTCTCCAATACTTTATCATTTAAATATTCCTTCTTGATTTTGTCACCTTACTTTATCATTTAAATAATCCACCTTGACTTTGTCACTTGAATTTATCATTTAAATAATGATTTCTTCTTTTAGGTCACTTTGACTTCTTTGACCTTTTGGGCTTCAAGCCTTCATATGGGGTCCTTCATCTTCGTAAGGCCATAACTCTCAAACCATGAGGATTTATGTGACATTCCACATACCACCGAAAATGGCATGTCAAGCACTATCCATCTAGGATAGTTTCACCAACAACTTCATTGATATTCATCTCATTAATCCACATGCAAGCATGGGTCCTCCAACCGTTCTTCTAGGATAACTCAATCCATAAAGCGTCTTCCTGTGAGGGCTTTCACCATAAGGGGACCACTTTGGAGTTCATCCATTTGTGCACCTTATCAACCATGATAAGACAACATCAATTCACCACTACATCATATATATCAACTATGCATCATGTATCAATGACAACTCATTGATCCATATTCATCTATGCATCATGTATCAATGAAAACTCATTGATCCATCTTCATCTATCCATCATATCAATGATCCATCTTTATCAATTGGTTTCCACTTTGACATCTATCATTCTCATTAAGGACAATCATCAATCAATCAATTACTTGACATCAATCAATGACATCAATCAATCAAACCATTTACATCAATGACATATGATCCAACAATCTCAAAAATAATACAACCATTGGCATCAATGACAACATGATCCAATAATCTCCCCCTTTGGCATTGATGGCAATACCAACATTGATGTCAACACCAATTACCAATTATTGATGTCAAATGTGTAGATAAGGCATGCCCTACATCAATAGTCAACGTGACTATCTCTCCCCATCAATAAACATCGATCACATCAATGTGATTAACTCTCCCCCTTTGACATCAATGGAAAAAAGGCCATTCTCCTCTTGGGTCTATTCCCCCTGCTTGCATTCTCCTTGGGGCTGCTCCCCCTATCTGAATGCCTTTGATCTTCCTATGAATAATATCTCACCTTTTGAACAAGGGATATAACTTTTATGTAATGCTGAATATACATCGAACATACTCCCCCTGTGACCATCGCTCCTCCTGGAATTATGCCTCTGTGCTCTTTATTCAAATATAGGGCTCTTTTCTAGGTATGCATATGATAAATATATCCTCCTAGAATAATGGGAAGAAGAATGACTCCCCCTAAGGGTATGTATACCCTTATCTTCTCTACAAGATGAACAATATGCTACCATATGGTGATCCTTGGACCTGTTCATGCATCAAACGTGTGCCATACCATACATCATGAAACAAAAGATATGTCACCAATGAAATAAAGAATCATGAACAATATATCAACCAAGTACATCATGTACCAAAATGTGCCCACCATGCACAACACACATGTACATCAACCATGTACATCAACAATGTGCCAAAATATATCATCCATGAAAATGTATCCACCATATGCCATCATGTGCATCTACCAATATTCCAACATGTGCATCTACCAATTATGCCAACCATGTGCATCTACCAATATGCTAAACCAATACCATCCATGAGTGTACCATTAGGCATCATTACCAAGAAAGTATATCAACCATGCATCAATAAGATAAGACTCCCCAATGATGTACAACATGACTATCAACTCAACTCACCAACGATATGTCTCAATGTGTAGCTCATCCACATGCAAAATGCATGCACCATGATATTCAACAATACCATATGCTTCCAATAAAACATCATAATATATATCAATGAAACTTCAATTATGTACCAGCCATATACCCCATCACATTATTTTACATAATCCAATAGATGAGAATTTGATCAGCATCAATCCATACTCATGGGTTAGTTACATGCACCTGGGATTTATTTTATATCATAACCTTGTGTGATCTAACTTAGAACCATGAAAAACTGCAGCAAACTGTGTCAGAACTTGCAATAAACAATGTTAGACCCTGCATCATAGAGTTTATACCATCACATCAAACTCCAAGCCATGTGCATTTCCTTTTTCCCAAGGCTTTACAACATACACGCGGCCTGCCGCACAACTAAGCACGTGTGTACGCAACCTATTCAAGGTCAGCACCTGTGTACACGTGACTATCACCACTGTTTCCTGCGTGTACCTTAGTATATGACACTTTTGAACTTCCTTTCAATCTTTCATTCTGATCTGGCTGCTCTGTCTTCTTCACCCACTTCTGTAGATGACCGTTCTCTTCAGAACTTGAGCTATGAGTATCCATCTTTTCAAATATGTCTACCTTTCTTACTTCATTCCTT
>JASDQU010425125.1:0-10064 GCA_032191745.1 Picea mariana
TCGTAGCTTTGTTTTCATTTTGTATAGATGTGTACATTTTCAATTTGGTTTTCTTCCTCGAAGCACAATGACATGAAAATCAATTATGCATATGCATAATCTTCAATACATTAATATGTGGATGTTGGATCATTGGTAACCATCAATGTTTTCAACTAATCCATATTGGTAACCATCAATATGTGGATGTTGGCGCATTGGTCTCTTGTCAACTAATCCATCCATTGCAAATTTGTTCTGATAGATCCACTTACACCAAACCAATTTTCTTCCCATAGGAAGTGGAACAAGATCCCAAATTTTGTTCTGAATCCTGTTGGGTATGTGTTATTTTCTTTGTAGGACTAGCTCTAGTGTCTGCTACATTGCGCCTAGGGGTTTGGGGGCAGCGCCCCCAAGAATTTTGTTTTGCCTCTGGAAACACGTCGCATTTTTTCCTCATTTTTTTGTGTTGCCTCGATTTTTGTGTCCATTGTCGGGAGGTTTTTCGACACATGGTTTTTGCTGATGGTTTTCTATTTCCGATTAAGGAATTCGGGTTGTTGACTATTCCAGACCATTGGGTTAGGGTTTTGGATGTCGTTGGCTCTTATATGTATATTGTATTGTAAACAATGTATCACTATGAGTGAGTATAGAATATGTTTTTTTTCTTGGTTTGGGTTTCCAGGGGAAAAATCTCTGTTTAATGTGTGTATTTTCCATTGTATCTTTGCAGTTCTTTTATTGAAAATTTGTTTGTAGTAAGATATTGTACAAGGTTAAAATCTATATTTGGTATCAGAGCTTTGTTGGCTTTAGGGGGACGCCTTTTTGGTCAAGGGTTTGGCTCGGGACTGTGATAAGCCTTGTTACCGTGGGAGATTTGTGGTATTGATTTTTCAGGTGAAAAGAAATGCCGAGCAGTTAGAAAATAAAGATCAAGAATTTTATGGGAAACGTTTTGAGGTGTGGAAGCTCAATATGGAAGATCTGTTGGTGGACAATGATCAATGGATCGCAGTGGATCTAGGTAATGCACCTACAAGAACTTCAAAAGATGATTGGAAAAAGTTGGATTGGAAGGTGAAGAGAACAACTCGAATGTGTCTCTCAGATTCAGTATTATTGAATGTGTCAGAGGAAACTACAACAAAATATTTATGGCATAAGTTGGGAAAGTTGTATCTGTCTAAGTCCCTAGTAAATAAACTATTCCTAAGAAAGAAGTTGTATAACCCAAGGATTAGAGATGGAGACTCAGTGGCAGAGCATTTGAACGCCTTCAATACCATGGTAAGTCAATTAGTGTCTGTTGAGATTAAAATTTCAGATGAAGATAAGTGTATCCGTTTACTATGCTCTTTATCAAACTCGTGGGATAGTCTGGTTGTGGCCATAGGTAGTAATACAACTGCCTTGAAGTTTGATGAAGTGGTCTCATCCTTGTTGTCAGAGGATATGATACGGAATAACATGGAAGGATAGAGAACATATGCATTATTTGCAAGAGGATGCTCCTAGGAAAAAAATAGATCTAAGTCCTCAAGTGGGAGATCTAAGTCTCCTGAAAAGTTTGTAAAGGTATGTTGGAGATGTGGAGAAGAAGGGCACTACAAGAAGCAGTGTAGATCCAAAGTTGAGAAAAATAAGGGATATGAAGAATCTCCTTCTACAGAAGAAAAGACCTCCAAGGAAGAAGGAGGGGATGTGTACTTGGCTTCTTCAAGCACACATGTAGATCATGCGACATATTTGGTTGACTCAGGTGCATTGTTTCATATGAATCCCCACCGGAAGTGGTTCTGTGAATATGAAAGCTATGATGGAGGTAATGTTTTCCTAGGTGATGACTCGACAACCAAAATAATAGGTCGAGGAAACGTCAATTTGAGGCTCATAGATGGAAGGATTAGAACACTACCTGGTGTTCAACACATCCTAGGATTGGCCAAAAATTTTATTTTTGTAAGACAAGTGGACGATGCAGGGGTAAAAACAATATTCGAAAAGGAACCCTGTAGGATGGTTCGAGGATCAATGGTGTTGCTGAAGGGAGTTCGGTTTGGAAGTATGTATAAGAGGCAAGGAAGCACTATTAGTGATGGGTGCAATAGTTTCATTTTTCCTGATATTGGATTTGAAGAAGAAAGAACTCCTACAGTCTTTGGAGAAAAGGTTATGATGTGGAATCAAAGACTTGGGCATATCAGAGAGAAGGGTCTTCGACTACTACACGGTAAAATTATGGTTGAAGGTATGTCTAACTGCTATCTGGATTTCGATTTCTATGAACATTCTGTATATGGGAAGAAGAATAGGGTAAGATTTCCCTCTGGTGCAACGAGGGAAGAAGGAATTTTATAGCTAGTTCACAGTGATGTGTTTGGACCTGTGTCGGTTCCATCATTGGGAAAATACGTGTACTATGTCTCATTTATAGATGAATTCTTGAGGAATAATTGGATATATTTCCTCAGGAAGAAATATGAAGTCTTTGACATGTTTAAAGAGTTTAAGGCTCTTGTTGAGAATCAAACAGAGAAAATAATTAAAGTGTTGAGGATAGATAATGGAAGATAGTTCTACGAGAATGAATTTGAAGAATTATGTAAGAAGTGTGGTATAGCAAGGAAGAAGACTACGCCATATACACCTCAACTGAATGGAGTTGCAGAAAGGATGAAAATGACGTTGATGGAAAAAGAAAGGCGCATGCTCAGTGGTGTCGGGTTAGGGAAAGAATTCTAGGCAGAGGCAATGGGTACTGCATGTTACTTGGTCATAAGATCACCCTCATCAGCGTTGGATGACAAGCCTCCATGAGAGGTATGGACTGGTAAGAAACCTTCTCTTACACATCTCAAGGTATTTGGCTATGAGGCCTATGTTCATGTTCCAAAGGAAAACAAGATTAAGCTAGATAAGACGGTTGAAAAGTGTATCTTTATTGCGTATAAATATGGTCTCAAAGGTTATAAGCTTTGAAACCCAGAAACTAATAAGGTTGTGTATAGATGAGATGTGGCAATTATAGAAATGAAGGATGATGTTAAACTTGAAGTCCTACCAAGTAATGAATTACCAGAGAAAATATAGTTTGATTTAAAGGATGATGAATCAGAATCCACAGAAGAACATGATCAAAAGAAGAAGATCCTCATACTCCTATATTGAGGATATCGGTTCGAGAAAGAAGGCTACTGAAAAGGTATACTCCATCTGATTTCTGTTCAAATTTTTCTTTGTCTATTACTGATGATGATCCTAGAACTTTCAGGGAGGCAGTGGATTTAGAGGATGGAAATCTCTGGAAAAAGGACATGGATGAAGAAATGGAAGCCTTGGATAAGAATGAGTCTTGGGATCTAGTGGAGTTTCCGACTGGAAGAAATCCCATTGGCAAAAAGTGAGTATTTAAAAAGAAGCGAAATGCAGAAGGAAAAGTGGAGAAATACAAAGCTCAGTTAGTAGAAAAGGGTTATTCCTAGGTTGAGGGAATTTATTTTGGTGAGACTTTTTCTCCTGTTGCCAAGTTAACTTCTATAAGATTTTTGTTATATGTTATTGCTGCATTTGATTTTTAAGTAGAACAGATGGATGTGAATACAACATTCCTACATGGGGATCTAGAATAATAAATCTATATGAAGCGTCTAGAAGGCTTTGTTGTTAAGGGAAAGAAGGAGATAGTATGCAAGATGAAAAAGTCCCTATATGGTTTAAAACAATCACCAAGGATGTGGTTTCAAAAATTTGATACTTATATGATGGGACTTGGCTTCATAAGAAGCAAAGAGGATCACTCTGTTTATTTTAAATTAATTGGTGATCATTTGATTTNAATTTCATTTTGGGCATGGAAATTAAAAGAGATCGGAAAAAGAGGAAACTATGGTTAAATAAAATAAAATATGTCGAGACAATATTGTAGAGGTTTAATATGAAGGAATGCAAACTTGTCAAGGTCCCTATTCTTATTGGTGTAAAGATATCTACGGATCAATGTCCCAAGACATAGGAAGAGGAGGAGGACATGTCTCGTGTTCCATATGTGAGTGCAGTTGGAAGTTTGATGTATGCAATGGTATGTACTAGATCAGACATTGCACATGTAGTGGGAGTTTTGAGTAGCTATATGTCAAAACCAGGGAAGGAGCATTGGACACAAGTAAAAAGGGTTTTCAGGCATTTGCGTGGCACTGCTAGTTATGGATTGTGCTACCAAGGAATACCAGGATTGGACAAATTGTTAGAAATACATGGTTTTTTGGATGTAGACTGGGCTGGAGATATAGATCATAGGAGATCTACAAGTGGGTATGTTTTTAATCTGTTTGAAGGAGCAATCAGTTGGATGAGAAAAAGACGAGTTGTAGTGGCACTTTCAACTATGAAAGTTGAATACATGGCCACCACTCATTAAAGTAAGGAAGCAGTATGGTTACAAAGATTGTGTTCAGGTATTGGGTTGGTACAAGAAGTTGTAAGGATAGATTTTGACAGTCAGAGTGCAATTTTTCAGGCGAATAACCCAAATTATCATTCAAAGACAAATCATATTGATATTCAATATCACTTTGCGAGAGACATGGTTAAAGAAAAGAAAGTGTTGCTGATGAAGGTGGACACTTTGAAGAGTGTTGCAGATTTATTAACAAAATCTATGAGCACTGAGAATTTCTCTTAGTGTAGAGGATCCATGGGAATTGTTGCCCTGGATTGTTGACTATGTAACCCTGTAACCCCTTGTATGCAAATAAAACAACAAGTGGTAGAATTTTGGGTATGTATTATATTCTTTGCACGACTAGCTATAGTGTCTGCTACGTTGCGTCAGGTGCACAGGGGGGTTTTAGGGGGGGCCGCTAGGCCCCAACTTCATGGGTCTGGGGACTTTTCCCCCGAGAATTTGTTTTTTCCTTGGAAAACATGTCACATTTTTACCTTGTTTTACATGTTGCCTCAATTTTCGTGTCCATTGTTGGGTGGTTTTTCGGCACATGGTTTTTTCCAATGGTTTTCTATTTTCGGTTAAGGAATTAGGGTTGTTAACTAATCCAGGTCATTGGGTTAGGTTTTGGATGTTAGTGTCTCCTATATGTATATTGTATTGTAAACAATGTATCACTATGGATGAATATAAAATATGATGGTTTTCCTGGTCTGGGTTTCCAGGGGAAAAATATTTGTGTAATGTGTGTATTTTCCATTGTATATTTTCTGTTCTTTTATTGAAAATTTGTTTGCAGTAAATTATTGTACAAGGTTAAAATCTACAAATCCCACTCAACAATACCTGATGCTTCATTAAAGGACTATGGATCTAAAGCTTTGGCAATGTAGGAATGCAGAGTATCATGATGTTGTGACCAAGTCCTTTGAGTATCAGAAGGATCCCCAACAAGAGTGCCTACAGACTCAAGTGTATAATGATCCCAACAAGGCATGGTAGGGGATGAAGGAGGAGAATATTCATCCTCAGAATCTAAACTCCATGAGGAGGAGGATTAAATCCCATGATCAACTCAACGAGAAGAGGTAGTTGGAGGAAAATCCTCCGAGTCACTATCTGAATTTGTAGTGGAGGAAGGGAGATGAGAGGATGAGATATGAGAGATTTCCTCAAATTGCACGCTATGCTCAATGAAGAGCTCATGTGTCTCAGGATATAAGAGCCAATATAATTTGACATCATCGGGGTAACCAACAAATATGTAAGGAAGACTTTGAGATTCTAAGGTCTCGCGCTTCTCCAAAGGAATGTGTGCCCAATCAGGGGAGCCAAAAACTTAGAAGTGTCGCACAACAGGTTTCTTGCCACAATAAGATTCAAAGGGAGTGATACCCTTCAATGCCTTATGCATAATTATGTTTTGAATATGATAACTGCAATTGATAGCTTCTACCCAATGCTCAAATGTAAGGGAGAGTGTGTGGATCATGCAACCAACCATCTCTTTCAGGGACCTATTTTTTCTCTCTTCCAAATTGTTCTGCTAAGGTGTATAGGAGAAAATATGTTGAAGGTCTATCCCTTCAAGAGTGAAAAATTGTTCAAAGTGGTGGTTCACATATTCTCCTTCTCATTTCCGTTAAAGAAAGTAGACCTAGGTGTATCTATAAAATCCATCAATAAAAGTGATCAAGTAGTGATCCTTTCTGAAAGACAAGGATGGAAATGGACCTGCCACATCACTGTGAACCAACTCAAGGACTTGTCCTTAGGATGCTTTCCCAAGGCACAACCCATACAAACTCCATATGAGAAATTTATATGAGGAAGACCTGTGAGCATATCCTGCATGCTTAGTTGTTGAAGATAGAGAAAGTTGAGATGGCCAAACCACTCATGTCATAGCTTGCTCACGGAATCTGAATGTGTGAAAAAAACATCAGAATGAGAATGAGGTACAAAATGAGAGAAATCATACATGTGAGACTCATGATCAACCTTACCAACTGCAAGAAGTGCATTATCTTCAAGATCCTTGATGGTGACTAAATCTGGAGTGAACTCAAATTTCTTCCATTCTTGGAAATTCGATAGATTGAGAGAAGGTTGGATTACATATTACGCACATACAAGACATCCTCAAAATTACTAGTGCTAGCACCAACAAAAAATTTAACAATGACATTTGCAGGAGAGTCATCCCCAATGATAATGTGGGGCACTGAACAAGGCTCCAACAAATAAAAACGTTCTTTGACAGAACCCACGTGATTTGATGCATCCGAGTCAAGAATCCATTGCTGAGAAGAATCTGTAGTAGAAACAAGTGCAATTGCTTTTCTTTTTCCTGATCTGGAAAAGGGAGTAGAGGATTGATGTGAAGAATAAATATTAATGTTGTTCTTTTTAGAAGATGTTCCAACTCATTGATTTGCTTCTTATGACAATAATGTTCCTCATGACCAACCTCCTTGCAGTAAATACAAGTTGGCATATCCTTCTTTTGAGAATTCCCCTTTGAAGAAGAGAATTGGAGTTTGCTTTTGGGGCAAACAATGATCGTGCTTGATCTTTCTCTGACTTCCTCCTGGAATTATTTTTTTTCTTGTCTAATTTTCCTTGAATTTGTGTGTCACTTTAGTTTACCAACCAATAAATCCTGAGACTAATATGGCTTAAGGACACTCATGGAAATAAGCTTCCCCTGCTCATGCATTAACATATTTGAAAAGGAAGAAAAAAAAGGCATTGTATATGCATACCTTATAGTCAACCTATGAGTTTGAAAGATAGAAACAAATGCAACATATTTAGGTCCAATTTTATGTCCTTTTTCTCTACACCACATGATTTACATTGGGATCTTAGGTCATTAACCTTTTTTACATAATCCTAGGTGTTTTCAAAAGACTTAGGATCAAGACTCATTAGTTCATTATCAAGTTGATATTCTCGAACTTCATTAGTTGTCCCATGGAGAGTTTTTAATTTTTCCCATGCATCATGTGAATTTGTACAACCATCATCAAGTTGAGACATTATATCAAGAGAAACTAGACTCCTAAGAAAACCAAGAGATTTTGTTTGTTCTTTCAGCCAGATTACCTTTTCTTTATCATATGTGGGATTGGTTACCTATTGTTCAAAATAAGGTGTATATCCTTGTTGCGTTAAGGCATTCCATGCATTTTGATGCCATGTGTTGTAATTGTATGGTGTTAGCAATGGAAGTTTAAAGTTACCCATTTGTGAAGGAAAAAAGAGCACGAGTAGAAAAAGGTGCACAAGCACAATCACACTAAGAGACCCCCCATGAATCACTCAATCAAGGATCCCCCCCAAGAAAAATGATTTATCACTTTATATTAGTGAGGTTACAATTGACACTAGCAGGAGAACACTAAGTGGACTTGACTTCAATGGCTTTACAAACCCTCAAAAAATGAGTAGGTGCTGAAAGTATAATTTTGAAACAATATCGAGTGAAATAAACAACACCACTTCAAAGTACACAAAAAATCATGCACTTTCAAAAAAAAAATCACCTCGATTCAATGTCGTATGCAAAACATATGAGCCTTTGAAGTTATCAAAATGAGAACTACACAGTGTCTCCTGTGAAATTATGCAAATTCTAGAAAATTGATACACCAAAATCATAAATGGTCTACACCAGTGTGAAGAGAATGAAACATTATCCCAAATGAAAAAAAAATTGCTCGAGAAAAGGAGGTTGGAAGCGTGAGATATGAGCCTGCAAATTTTATCCTCAAAATCCAACCTGCGAATAGAGAGGGGGTAGGAAATTCAAAATTCATATTTTTCCAAATTTAGCGGAGCTGTCACAAAACTTATGAAACCTCCAACTGTAGAAACCTCCAGATAAATTAAAAAATATGCCAAATTTAGGGGAATCATCGTCAAACTTAGCGAAACCACCAACTGTAGAAACCTTCAGATAAATTAAAAAATATGCCAAACTTAGTGGAACCGTCGCCAAACTTTGAAAAACCACCAACTATAGAAACCTCAAGATAAAATAAAAAACTTCACCAAATTTAGCTAAACTGTCGCCAAACTTAGTGAAACCACCAACTATAGAAACCTTTAGATAAATTAAAAACTTTTCCAAATTTAGCGAAATTGCCGCCAAACTTAAATAAACCACCAATTATATAAACCTCCAGATATATTAGAGAGATCACCAAATTTAGCGCATTTGCGATGTAATACCCATGTTTCCCCCAACTTGTAATTAATCATTATTTATTATTACCATGCTATGGCATGTGAACAATGTAAATGTATTATTGTTTAGATTGCCAAAAACTGATTGTGGGGGTGAAGCCTTGAAGTACTGGCCATGATATCACTAGAGGAAAGAGTGAGGAAACTATAGAGAGGGTTCATTATGTCAAAATGACCCAATTCTCTTTGTTGAAAAAATAAGCCTCATCCTAATTCCAAGAAAAATCAATTTATGAGAAAGCACCGATGATTGAAAAATCAACTACCCCAATGAATGGAAGCATGGAGGGTCTGGCTAAGGAGATAGAAAAATGTTAGCCCAAAGTACCATAGAGTGCAACTTTCTGTAGGCCCAGATTGACCCGAGTTCCTTTTGATAGAAGGAATAGGACAAGTCCATAACCTTCGTAGGGACGAAAAAGGCGTGCAAGAATACACATGAAAAGATGAGAAGGAGACCATGCCTACGGGAGGGTGTGCAACCTGGATATGCTAAGAGAAGAAAAACACCAGAGAAAGAGGAGAGCGCGTGAGGCTCTCCAGTTCAAAAGAATAACTGAAAGAAGAAGTTGTTCTCACTACAGGGAGAAACAAAGGAGGAATTCGGTCTCTAAGGAAGAGAATTGCTGAAAAGAATGCACGAGCACGTGCAATAGAAAGATCAGGGAACTTGTGGAAGAGTCATGAACTAGAGCATAGAAGACCCAAATCCCATACTGGAGAAAAATAAGGTCGCAGGATTGGTGCTAGCTAGAAAGAAACTGATGCTATAAGGAGAGGGCATCGAGGGACAATGTAGCTGCGAATGTACTCTCTTGCACATAGAAAATCCAATTGGGAAGGCATCTATTAAATCCCATGGAGGCCCTAATCTCAGTGGGGAAGAAGGGATATTTTTATTATTTCCAGACACGTGGAGTTTTGAAGACAAAGGAATTGTTTGTTGTTGGTTTAATAGACCATAGATCCATCCTTGACCTGAGAAGAAGGTCATGAGCTTGATGTTGAAAGAGTATCTGATAAACCTCGCAGAGGCTGTGACAGAGAGAGGATCCCTTCGAATTTGCAGAAGACTTGAGAAACACAGAGAAGTTTCCCTAGTGATATCATGGATTTGCATGGGGGTGGCCAGAGTGATAAGAGTGAATGCCTCTGAGCCTATGGTTGGGTGGAAACGAGAACACCCACAGTCAGTTGTATGGATGCAACTTGTAATAGATAAGTATTTCATATACCCTGCGTACTTGAAATGAAATGCATGATTGAATGCTTGTTTTCAACTGTAAACTCCTGCTTTTGGGTTCTGGTAGGATGACAAGTTTAGTGCATGCCTTGCACAATTGAATATAATTACCTTTTAATACTCCAGGACAAAGAAAGT
>JASDQU010425140.1:0-10021 GCA_032191745.1 Picea mariana
GTGGTGGCGGGACAAGAATGATGGATTCGAGTCTCTCTAAGGAAATTTCACCAACATAACCTTACTTTTATTCTCTCTATGTAAAGTCTCCCACAACATCCATCAAGCACACGCACTCCTTGGGCAGAATCAACGATAGAATGGACGAAGAGCACAATGGAGAAGCAATCGATTGAGCGAACAAAGACGTTAAGGTGTGGGAAAGAGCACCTTGGGCACCCAATGGTGGCGTGTGACACTAAGGGGGCACACACCTTACTTGCCTTATAATGATTGTCAGACATTAGGTTGTGTTTGGGCAAGAGCGAGGCAACTTGGGAGCATGCCCAGGGAGTGGAAACGTCTACCCTCAGCAACATGGGAACACCGGAGAGGTTGGACGACCCCATCGACACACCCACAAAGAGTCACGATGATTAGCACGAGAGATCGCACAAGGCAAGGGGTGCGTGCCCAAGGATGGTGTGCGTCAGTCCAAGATATGAATGGTTGATGGGTGCACGGGCTTAGATGGGAACATTGGGTCCACAGAGGGGGCATGACAAGTCAGTTGAGTGTGGGTTCACAAAGGGGTGCGACACACCCAAGAGACATGACATTTTGCACAAGTGACTCTTAGAGTCCATATAAAAGAAAGAGTGCACCACCAAAGGAAGATATAGAGCATTTTTACAAGAGATTTGGAGAAAAAATATGAGGCATCGAACTGTGGTAGAGTTACTAAGATGGAAGACAAGTAGCCAAGAGTTGGACATTTTGGGAGGTTTTGGGGAAGCCTAGAAACACAGGTCTGTGGAGGCATGTGTGAGGAAGAACTAAAATCTATGTTAGCTTGGTGACAGTATGCGGTAACAAAGGGACAACAAGTTTGTGGTTGTGGGCACATCTGAGGTGCACCGTAGGTGGTTGTGGAGACGATTGTGACAAAGAGTCTTGGTGTGATAGATTTGTTCTTGAGTGTCTTGGTGAGGTGAGGCAAGTAGTGTGACTCCGTCGAAGTTGTAAACCGATCCGGTAGAGCTCATGTTATAACTGTGTCGCAATAACAAAGACTTAGTCGCGTGTTAGGAACGGTTTGTGTTACCCGCACTATTTCTGTGTTGGTCTTCATTTGTTCCACAATTGTTCTCTTGGATTTTCATGTTCATGGATGTATGCTTAGATAAGACTAAGTGTTAAATTTTGTTAACAATTTTCTAAGTAAGCAAGAGTTACACTAGAGTAGGAGTGTGACTTGTTGGTAGCCTAGAATGGAGTATGGGTATGCTCTAGGTGAAGAGGCATAGTCCAGACGAACTATTCTTGGTGTGCCAATCAACCAAGTAAGAACCGTCGTAGTACCGCATGCCCTCGGGAGGTGAACGATCGCATATCTGATTATGTGTTCTGTGGGGTCGTGACATGATGCATAATGTAAATTATGGTTGCAATAGTGATGTATCTAGGAAAAAATACTCAAATTGCACATGTGAGAAAAATTAAACGAATAACAAAAAACATTGATAATATAATGGTAATATATTTTTTATGATTACTCTTCTATTTATTGTTAATGAAAAATGATGTGATTTCGTTAGGAAAATGTGTTTTTATATTAAAATGCATATTTATAATTTTGTGGGAAATTTAAGGGATGCACCTACAACATCTAGTAGTGTGCACCTACAATAAAACTAGCCAAATATTCAACAACATTAACAACAACCACTTGACCTAACTTCATTTATTACCTTGGGTAAATGCAGCGACCCGAGGTAAATACCATTGACATACAATATGTATTCCTAACCCCCAAGAACTAGTTAGATTCAATCTTATAACTTCTCTAACCAACATGACTTAAACATAACAAGTCAAACCACTTAAACTAACCCTTATTAAAATGTATATATATAACAAAAATAATAACAATATTTTTTTATTAATATTATTATTTTATAAAATATTTTCAAATATCCTATTACTATATGATATGTATCATTCCGGTTTCCTTAAATCCTCCTAAAATTCAAATTCCTGTGATGAAAGACAAGTTGACCTATTACAATTAAGGCTCAACGACTACCCAGGGTTGGTTGAGGAAATAGATGCATAAAGGGTTGACTCTTGGCTGCCTTAATTAAGTGTTTTTTATGAAATATATGAGGTTTGATTTGCTTTAAATAAATGTTCGAAATGACACCGCATATCTTTCATTTTAATAATCTGAAAATATCTAATTTGTCAATATCACCAAAATTTATTTTTAAAAATCGTTTTGACGCTGATTTGATATAACATCTTATGAATACATACAAAGTCACTAGAACGTATTGTTAAGTACAAAGTATGTAAAATGTGCTTTAAATTCAGGGCGGACGAAACGTCATTTCCATGCCCTTAGACTTTTCCTCTTCGCCAAAGTTTAGATATTTTCTAACATCCTATCAAATATCAATAAGGGAATTTCGCTTTCATTAGTTGCAATTGATCGTTTGCTTTATTAGCGATTGTAAAGGATCAAAAAAATCTTTAAATATATCTTGGAACAAATTCTTGAATTTTGGGGATGAAAAGAGAAATCAAAATGGCTTTTAGCAAACAATTAAGTAATTATATTAAAATAAAAATATTATCTTAAAGGATCAAAACAAATCTTTAAATATTTCTGGGAACAAATTCTTGAATTTTGAGGATGAAAAGAGAAATCAAAATGGCTTTTAGAAAACAATTAAGTAATTATATTAAAATAAAAATATTATGATTTATAAATAAATGTAAAAAGAAAACAACTTGGGAAGAGGAAGACATGTCGATTCAAGGGTCAGCTTGTAAGATGGATGACCACTAAAATAATAGTAAGGATCAATTATTATCATGAATTCATGTGTAAATTTCACAATATGTTTAATTGTGCAACTAAATGTGTTGTGTAGGTTCTAAGAAAACCTTCTATATAGAAACATCGTTTGTATGAAACCTTGTATTTAAATCACTTGATTTATTGACAATAACATAGAGCATGTTATACAAGAAATTATTATTTTTTGCATAAATCAATGAAAGCAATGATAATTTTGTACATTGGGCATTGGAGGAAAAAGCATGAAATGAAAATTTGATTATAAATCATTACCATATATCCTAAAACTAGGACGTTGTCGAGTATTCTATCAAGACTAATGTTTTTAAAAGGTTTAAAAAAACACATCTAATGGAGAATAGAGGGGAAGCAAGCGTGAGAAAGGTGGCGGATAGTATGAAAATGTGTGTGTTAGAAAAATTGTGAAATACATTTCATTCTTGCATGCTACATAAAAAGAAATAATCTAAGCAATGGCACATGTCAAAATTTGCAAAGATGTCAATTATAATCGAGGCATATATAGATTATAGCTAAGAAAGATGAGTAAAGTAGGAACTAAAATGTCACTCCACTACCTAAATATAAAAATGATAAAAAATTAACTTTTAAGGAAGGGAAAATAAAATGTATGCTAAAATATGGAAGCTTCATAAATCCGAGCATACCTTATATTATGTTGTGGTTTTACATAATTATAAAGGGTGCTTGTTATATTCTTTATACCTACTGTGTTGCCAAATATTGTCAGAAGTGGGTTAGGGCAAGGGCAAGGATAATCATTGACAACTTCAATCCAAAGTGGAATGAGAAATACATTTGAGAAGATTATGATAAGAACTCACAAGCCAAGGATGCAAGGATAAGAAAGGTGTGCATTGTCTATCTATTTTAGAGGTTGATAGGGATTACACCCATTCTTATCATTTATTTGGAAATAAGCAATGGAGAATATATTTCCATAGTTCTTATAATCTTTCGATCCAGCGCCTAAATTTCTTTAGAAGGGAGCTTGCAATATTCAAACCCAAATGGAGTCATATGATGCATAATGAAAAACACATACAATGAAAGGGCATGATACCATCATCTTAAAGGCCTAGTGTATGATTGCTTATCAAAGCTTTAGCAAACAATTTGTTTCTCAAGTTCCATTTTTGGTCAACATGATGCAAATTCTCACAGAACCCTTTCTACCAAATATGTAGTCAAAGAACTAGTTTTAGTTTCTTTGGTTCCAAGAACAAAGGCATAGAGGGAAAGGGCTCACCAATGGATAAATTGCCTAAACATAAATGTCGAGTAAAGTGTGACACTAGCATTCCAAAAGCAATGCAGAAACTATTCTTTACATGGCACATTCATGCAAGGAAGGACACAAGTAGATAGGACACATGTTAACTCTAAAATCGAATTGAGGATAACATGGTATCCACATATCATTTATAGGTAGACATGTGTAGTGCCCCAAAACAATGCAGTTGTATAGCATTTAAACACCTAGTTTGCAATTCAAAAACATGAATAAAATATCAACAATATAGTTGAAGTATGAGTATTTCATGCAATAGTGTCTTCCTTTTGCATTGTACCATGTAATGTGTGTTTAAATCTATTTAAACTAAAACATGAGCATACCATTAATCCATACAAGTTTTACTCATACATAATGATTCCATCATAATTAAATTTGCAATCACCAGTGAGTAAGTCTCATAAGTGAGCACTTCAAGAGGATTTTTTATGTTGCTATAGTATTTGTTCATTTTATGGATGACTATTTCCCCACAAGACATTTGGTAGTGCATGAGGGTTTGGAAGCAAGGTGCATGGGTTTTTATATGGATCGTTTTCGTCTTTTTCATAAATCATCTTTGACATAAAATGTGGCCCACATGGGTAGTCAGAGATCTTGTTTTAGCATATCAATGATCATAGAGGACAAAGTCATGAGTAAGAAGTTGCACCTAAGTGCCATTAAACTATTGTCATGTTCATTGCCATGGGTTCATACCATACGAGTATTTACTGTGAATTAATATTTTGCATAGGAATACCAAGAGGTTAGCCCTAACATTGAAGAAAACTCCACATTGAGGGGGTAACACTAAACTTGTGTTTCATTTGTTTATTGTTTAGTACATGTTGCTTTCGAAAACATGGACATGTCTACACAACTTCATGCATCATCTTCTTCCTATTTTAAAAAATAACAACATTTGACAAGTGGTAAGCATGAAGAAGAGGAAATTTAGAGACCAAGTGCCATTCTCCACCCATATGTGCTTATAAATTTAGAATTCATAGTTTTTTAAGGTTTAATGAAGAATAAATCTCCCTTGTATGTGAAATCATAGAAAATAATCTTCAACTTTTTTCTTAAATTTACATTGATAGAAACATGTACTAACAAATATGATAGATTCTTATATATGTGTGACAACCCAAAAGAGAACAACATACAAGAAAGAATGTTAGTGCCTGTTACAAGAATAACAAAAAACATGTTGCTAAGGATGAGAGAGATGAGTTGTTTTAACTTTAGTATAGAATCATTTAGAGTCGGCTGTGCACCTGAAAGTTGTCCCTATTTAAGAGTTATATTTTTCCCTAAACTTAAACAAAAGATCTTCTTGTGCTTTAATTACATCATCTTGAATCCATCCATTCTTTGAAAGTGAGAAAGTGCACTTGTCACTACATCACATTGTGTTGTTGTTTGTTAGAATAACACAACATATCAAGAAGATTTTGAAATCCAAGGAAAAAATTCATGGCATCCCATGTCATGGAAAGAAAAAAATAGAAAGCATGTAATTCAAATTATTCAATAGATAGACATATGCAATATGTTTTTTCATTACATTAATGCATTATGTGAGTGACCATAGGATATAGATGAACATATGACAATGAATATGATAAAAACAATTTTGTTTTTCCTTATATACTTATGAGTTGAGGTTGTTATCAACTTGCTACCCCTCGTGCCCCAAGATCTAGTTCACCATGTTCTGTGCTTTCTCTAGGGAAGAAATTGTTGGATCTTGTAAAATATTCTCCTCTAAATTATTGTGAAGAGACAAATTTTTAAGCTCCATTTATAGATGTCACTGAGATAGTATAATAGAATCCAAAGCCTCCCAAGGTAGGATTAAATTATTTCAATGAGGGTCAATTTTGATATTGGCTTCCCTATTTTATATTGATTGAATTTTTTATTGTGGGTTGTTGAAGAGTGTCAAAAGAAACATGCAATTGTAAGTGTTTATAAAGGGAAGTGAATATTCCAAAACCCGCAAAGCTATTGAATAGAGGTCCCTTGGATATCATACTATTAATAGAGGAGCCAAATGCTTTGAGAATGAAAATTCAAATTTACCTTGCTAGTTGTGAAGTCTCCATGTAAACAAGTTCAGAGTTCAGAGGAAACAAATACATTTAAAGTTCCTTCTGTATCTCTCTCCTCTTTCCTTTTTGTTGTTGTGAAACTGAAAAAACTTGTTTCTTCTAGTTCACTATCGTGTCCTTCCCTTCTCTACACTGAGTCCACCTCATTCAACTAGGCTCTCCATTCCCCTGCTAACTCCCATGTCTTTTCCTCCCAAACTATATTGAGAAGTGACACAGACATGAGAGAAATTTGAAGCATTCTTAACCACCCATGGTGTATGCTTGACAATAGTTGTAAACACATGGTGCATGCTGAACAATAATTTTCAACATTGTGGCTGATCCAGATTGGATCATTATATTATTTTTCATCTATCTCGATGCTTTTATGGGTGAAAATTTTGGAGGAATCAACTTGCAGATCCATTTTAGCGGTTGGTCCCAATTTGGAAATTTGGGTCCAAAACACCATTTTAAATCTTATGGAGTCATTTTTAGGCATCAAAGGAAATTTTTTATGGCCCAAACCTTATTATGGAGTCACCGACTATATTCTACAAAATATACCTTTCCAACAATGAAAGAATCGCCTCAATCAAAGTTCATATACAAAATTTATGCCTCTTGCAAGTTGACCTATTGTATTGATCACCATGGTGTGAGTGGATGCCACGTCAGCCCGCATTACTTAAACATGTGGGGCTAGCCACGTAGTGTATTTTCTAGAACATTTTAGAAGGTCCAAACCTGATCACTAATTTAGGGTTGAGGAAGTCAATGCCCTAACCCTAGTCGACTATCAAGCTATGTTAAATACTGGGCCGCTAGGAGGAGAAGATATTCCATTATTTTTCATTGTATTTTGTTCCGTAGATGAGAAAAACATATGAGAGTGGTATTCCATGAGCATAACGAAGGAGGAGAGATTTTGTAGCAGCCATACAGGCCACAATGTCAAAGAAAACTCCACAGAGAGTGCCTCTTTCCTTGTACTTGCATTTGGAGAAAAGAGAGTAAAGCGGCCTCACTTCTAGATAGGTTTTCTCCTACATTGGGTTTCCTAGGTCATATCTTGTATTTATTTGTGGATGGTGTGTGAGTATTTTTTTTTTTTTTCTATTTTTCACATTTGAACTATTTCTTACATTTTAAGAAGAAAAACGATAATTAAAGAGTCTGAGATCTAAAGAAAATTAACCTTCATAGTAAAGATTTTAGTATTTTATTAGATCTGTTGTGACAACTTGTCCAATGGAATATTCACGGTAGTTTATAGATCAATATCATTACTTCTAGATCAAGCATTGAGAACACTGAAACATGTTGGGTATAACTGTATGTCAAGTGGAATCTCGATATAATTGTAGGCAAGGTATTAGGTTCAATCATTAATTCAAAATGCACTAAGACTGACCATGGTAGTAGGAGGAGGGAAGTGCACAAGATGAGGGAATCAATTACAGATACATCGACTACATTAATTTCTTTCGCCAATTAAAAATCACAAAAAATGTAAAGAAGTTTTTCAATATGATAGTGGAAGTTGTTTTTAGCAAAAACTTAGAATATAATGTTATTGAATCATAAGATTAACAGCCTACAAAAAATAGCTTAAAACTATTTCATCATTCCCTTCCTTGCAATAACAAAAAATAATAATAGATAAGAACAAGGAAGGGTATCTCCTTGACTCAAGGTCCAAGGTAAGATTTATATAATTATAAATTGCTCCCTTTAATGGAGTGTTGATCCAATATGTATTTGAACAAGTGAATGGTTGTAAGACTCAACACCTAAAAATGTAATTCGATAATTAATGAAGGTTGGATGAACTGCTAAATACAATGCAAATGTAAAAGTAAATGTAATGTCCCCACTTTGGGACATCATTACATTTTAGGGTGTTATGATGACCAGAGCAACCAGATGGATGTTATAGCGAGTACAGTGACTATTGAGGGATATTTTGGGGTCCGGCTTGCATCGCTCATCCTATTTCATCATTATGACCCATTTCGCACAGTTTGTCTTTGGTTTCGTTGCATTCCGACGATTTCCATGATTTTGAGTATTTTGAACTATAGGTTAATTAAATTCACTGAAGAGGTCATTTTGGGCACAATACCTGGAGGAATCTCTCAGTGTAATAGCTCATTGGAATTGGGAGCAACAACACTATAGGATAAGATGATGAGAAGTGACTTTCAGTGGCCATGGAAGCCACAGGGAGAGATAAGGTGTTTTTCAAAGGTAAAAATGTTAATTAATTAATTAAAGTGATTTAATTAATTAATTAAGAATTAATAAAATGAATGTCACTTTGGAGGGACAAGATGAGCAGGAAGTATAAAGGAGAGGCAAGGGCCTCTATTCTCTGATTCATGGATTACTATCATTTTGATATATGGCTTCTAGCTAGAGAGCCCATACCTTGGGGGTTTTGAGTTTTTGACTTAACAAACCCTTGAGGATGATTCAGTGGTGAAAGATTCCACCTAGCTTGTCCCAAGCTTGGTCTTGAAGATGCAATACGCCCCCACACCATTCTAGGTCATATCTACTCAGTGCAGGAGTGTTCTACACCAGCCACATGCACATGAAGAGAGGGAGGGCACACCATTGGGGGTTTCCAGCAAGGGGGGCACACCATCCATTAAGGGAAGTTCATTATAGGTGATTGGCAGGGCTTCTGGAGATTCTAGCACCTGGGTTTTCATTGTAGGGTCTTGGATATCAAATATAGTCCATTCAGGAGGAGTTTTATGTGCCATTTGATTTATTAGATGCATGGGACGAATTGGAGGAGAGGAGAAACTTCAGAAAGTGGTTTTAGTCATTTGCTACCCTAGATCTTCACTATTTCTCTTGGGACTTCACTAGTGAGTTAACCAGGCCCCAATATATCATTCTAGTGGTTTGGGGGGGCATTTGGAGGCATCTAGGAGGGAGGCCGAATTATCTATGGTTTCAGGCATCCAATGGGGCGCACCATTCCTTGGAGGGAGGCTAGATCCATGACTTTGAGAGGGATCTTGGAGATTTGATCACCTGGGTTATTCTTGCATTTACCCGACCTACTGTTTGGCATATTTACCAGAGGGTTTGGACATCTTTGGCAGCAGAGACGAATTTTTGAGGCTATTTAGTCACCCAGCAGGGCGTAGCATCATCCAACTTGTTGGTTTTGGTGCTTCATATGACCCAGATATATTCTTGCATTGGTATTCATTGAGTATTCAACCTTTGGAGGATTGTAGTCTTTGATTGGAGCATTTTGTAGAAGCTCTTATTATGTGTACGAGATCCATCTGTTAAGCATTCTAGATCGGCCTCATCATTGTATCAGGTTCTTATTATTATGAATAAAGATCAGATCTGAATCATTTTGGATTGTCTATCATATTGTTGATCTTGCATATGGTTGTGGTATGCTACATTGTTTTATCTTCTTATATGTTGCTGCAAACACACATATAAACCATTGGTATAACCCTAAGCACAACCTAAAGAACCATAGTAAGAAAAGTGTTTGAGGAAATGCCACACTCAGTAAAAGTTACAAAATTCATGCAAGATGTGATGTTCCTGGCATATTGGCTTGGGAACATTACAGTGGTATCAGAGCTTAAAGTCCTGCCAGCCTAAGGGGTCTCTCTTAAGGATAAATGGATCGGATGGAAACATTATAGTAGTATGGATAGATGGGAAATGGACTTGGAACTACGAGAGTTGATAGCCAGCATAAAACAGAATGGAGAACGAATTAGAAGAATGCAAAAGGGAAGA
>JASDQU010425142.1:0-10021 GCA_032191745.1 Picea mariana
GGGGACAAGTTTGGAGTTCATCCATATTACTTCTTATCAACCATGAAAAAACAATAATGAGTCATATTTACATCAAACATTATTGGGTCCATTACCCAAACCTTTGTGCTATGGGTCTTTCTTCAAGGGTTGACATCAATGACAACCAACCTTAATCAATAGAACTCTGCATTAAAAATGAAAGAAGAGAAAAAAGAAGCAATTCTGATAAAAATATCAATGAAAATTATGTTGACATTACTCACTTTAGAACTCGAAAACCCAAGGAAATAATATTACTCAATGGTTATCATGGATTATGTTGAATTTTGAAATCCACGCACCGGTCTCAAGTACCATATATATAGAAAATGATGCTAAATAGAATACATTTATGGTTTATAAACTCCATAAATCCCATTGGATTATATCATGGATATTTCAACATGGTGTATTCCCATGATTATAAAAAATGCATGTTTCTAGGAAGTCTCTCATGAATAGAATATAGCTTATAATTATGTTAATTCTAGATTAGGGTTGTATCATTTCAATAAATTTAGAGGAAAGGAGTCGCTTAAGTTATGGTTTACAAGTCCCAAATTTCATAGATGATGGATTTATTGTATCCTTGAGTCTTGAAACCCTCCCATACCATCAAGGTATGTGTGTAGTCTAACCATGTCAAATTTTGATGCATAGATGCACATATTGAAGAAATTTCAACATTTTCCCCATTCACTGCTCACTATGCAGAGTCAGTGCATGATATTTTTGGTGGTTGAATTGGAATTTCCATGAAATTTCAAGAGAGATCCAACAAAGATTTTACAGATGGAAACAATGCCATTTTACAATGAGACACCCATTATGAACATTGTTGCAAACATCGACAATCTCAAATATTATGTAGTCGGGACATCAGACATCCTTGAGTATTGAAACCCTCCCATACCTTCAAGGTATGTGTCTAATGTAACCATGTCAAATTTCAATGCATAGATGCACGGTTTGAATAAACTTCAATGTTGGCCCCATTCACTGCTCACTATGTGCGGTCATTGCAGGATGACATTTGTGGTGGGTGAATTGAAGCTTTTTTGACATCAACTCGACTTGGTAATTCAATAATCAAACCCTCTTGAACTATTATGAGGTGACATCAAACATCCTTAAGTATCAAAACTCTTCCATACCTTAACCCCATGCCTTTAGAAAAATTAGAAAACCTTTAACCAAGTATCTAGTCAGTGATATTTGGAATAAATTAGAGTGGTGTTGTGATGATCCAACTCAATAAAAAAGTGTACCTAACGACTTGAAAGAATATTTCCACAAAACTACTCATCCACAGGAGAAAATTGTCACTCACTTTGTCATCCAATGGACGAGCGAAAGAAGACATATCCTTTTGATGTTGTGCACCCACTAGAAGAGTAGTACCATGACATATCAAAGATATCAAGATAACAAAGCTCGGTTGTGATATTGATGATATCAACTATTATAGAATTAAATCCCTAGTTCAACCAAAGATATAATGCTTTAATAACAATCAATATATTTGAAGACTACCTAAAAGTTAACTTGAATTCTTTCTAGCTCTTGTAGCAATAAATTGTGACTTGGGATGACTTTAGTCACCCCGCGTGTGTAGTCCCTTCAACTATGAGAAAAATGGCAAGAACTAAAACACTCCCTCAAAGCTAACTTGAATGTTTTTCATTGCTATACCAATGAATTGTAACTTGGTATGGCATTAGTGACCCTAGGTGTGTAGTCCATTCAACTATGAGAAAAATGGCTAGAACTAAAACTTATGTTGCACTGTGCATACAACCATTTTAGTGATGATGAAGAGTTGCAATGGATGGTGAGATTTTGTAAATAGAATCTCAAGTAATGTAACATCATCAGACTAGTGGAACCATATTGAAGTGATTACAAAGTTATGCCACTTAAATGCATTGAGTGTAGTGCATTGTAGAAACTAAAACAAAGATAGAAACATAGAGACAACAAATACAAAAGAGATAATATAGATCAACATAGTGATTTTTAATTAAATATACATCTATTTTTGGTACAAAATATTGAGATACAAGAATTGCAAGGATCAAATCGATGAAAGGAATCACTATAAACCTTGATGGTGAATATAGTTGTAATAGAGTTCAATTCTACAACTAGATCAATGCAAATTTATGTAATTATAGTGCATGGTGTGTTTGGTGATTAATTTATGAAATCTTTATATATTTATACAAGTGATTTGATAGAATCTGCCATCAACTTGATCATCACAAACTTGGCAAGAAGCATATTGAACGCTTGTTTTTTTTGGAAATCCATTTTTCTATGTAAGTGGCACTAGAGTGGACCTCATAAACTTGGTTCATCATAGGTCATAAGCATGCTAACTGAATCAACTAAGATATTTTTTTGATGATCTAAGGAATTTGGTTATGAGTTAGCACAATTATGCATGCTAATCTTTTAGTAATGCAGATGATCTGTTGAACAATGATTTGTGCCATGTTAAGGATTAGGTGTGGGTTATCATTGAGGTGGTTCTAACTTAGAAAAACATTGTTGTAGCAAATGCTATTGTGAGTACTCCTCTAGTTGCACTAACAACTATGAAGAGCATGTCAAGATGTACACTTGTATCTATGTACATATCAATTCTATTTATGAATTAGTAGAAAATCTTAAATACATTAAAAACCCTCCACAAAATAATATAAAAATTGAAGAAAAATATAATGGAAGTGAACTTATTGTTGTTTCGAAGAAAAAAATTGTAACATTATTTTTAGTTTTTCAATTACCCTCTTTCTTCCCCCATGTGTTTCCTACAAATGAAATACATCTAATGAGTCTAAATTTCATGTAGAAATAGGGGGGACAAGGAAACAAATCCTCTTAGCAATGACAAATCCTTATTAAATTCAACATGGAAGCAAAATATAAGAAGTTAGGAGGAAATAAGGGGAAAATGAAGTGAACAAAATTCTAACAACAATGAAAAATTTCTTTTAATTGAATGAATGAAAAATGGGAAAATAGAACAAAAATTTAAGAGGAAATAAAAAAAAGGAAAATTTCTCTAAAAAACCGAATTCTTCTTTAGAAATGAAAGAGGAGAAAAAAGAAGCAATTGTGAAAAAAATATAAATGAAAATTCTGTCGACAATTAAAATACTCACTTTAGAACTCGAAAACCAGAGGAAGTAATCTCACTCAATGGTTAGCATGGATTATGTTGAATTTTGAAATCCATATGTTGGTCTCAACTAACATATATATGGAAAATGATGCTAAAGAGATCACATTTATGGTTTTTAAACTCCATAAATCCCATTGGATTATATCATGAATATTTCAACATGGTGGATTCCCATGATTATAAAAAAATGCATGTTTCTAGGAAGTCTCTCATGAAGAGAAAATATCTTAGAATTCCCATAATTCTAGATTAGGGTTGTATCATTTCAATAAATTTAGAGGAAACGAGTCACTTCAGCCATGGTTTACAAGTCTGAACTTTCATAAGTGAAGTGACAAATTTCTTATAGGAATTGGCTAGGCCATATTGTATGAAAATAATACATTCATTTTTAACTATGGAGGAGCTCAAATAATCCAACTTCTACTAAAGACCGCACTCTTTGATCATCAACATATTTACTTCTCCATTTCCTAGAGTGAAGCTAAACTATGTATGCTTAAAGCTCATTATATCATGAATGTATCATATTTGAAGAAAAGCTTCCTAAATTGTATTATGAGTGTTTGGATCCATATTCCAATACCTAGATGGAAGGTCATATATAATTAATGGTGGAAAGGGTCCATTGATTGTACCACACATTCTTTAAGGAGTTATGGGTGATCAATAACCTCAATATTCCAGTCTAAATGGAATAAAGAAGTTGAGAAACCTTAAATAACCAACCAACTATTCTGGTTCAAACGTTTAGCGAGGAACTTCAAGTTAGTGCCACTAATCTTTGACATTCAGAACTTCAAGTTAGTTCCACTAATATCTAACACTTGAAACTTCAATTTAGTTCCACTAATATTTGATACCCTTTGAAATTTGATGAAATTAAAATTGCTTAGGGAGATTAATTGTGAGTAAGAATTATTTAAATCATTATCTTATAAGGAATCTCCATAGAATATATATATTATCAAATAACCTAATGAAAGGCTAACTAATTAGGAGGGTATTGATGGGTAATTTGTATCCCACTACCAAATGGTTTTTTAATAAAGGGCTCGTAGAAGAATGAGAAGTGGTCATGCAAACTTGCTTTGGCATGGTATTTCACAAACTCTCTAAATCTTAGACAAGGACGCGTGATAAGTTGTTGAATTTGGAAGAGTTGGTAGTTTCCTTTTCAAATATGTCTAAGGATAAGTCATCTAGATTAGACAAAGAAAATTGTGTGAATATTATAACACAACTTGGGAATTTGTTGAGGTAGATCCTCTTTAGAAGAAGAAATTATAAATGAATCCCAAGGGGACCTCATAAAAAAATGGAATCATATATTTCATCCATAATCCTAGGTGTTAACACATAAGATTGTATTATAATTTGAGATAATTTCCCAAAATACAATTGATATAGGAGGGTTCCTATACTTTTGGACAACTTGACTTCAAGTCAGTTTTTCATAGGTATTGAGAAGGCATTTGCAATACTTGTTGATTTCATTGTGTAGCGAACATCATAGGATTTCCAACCATATATCTTGCAGCCCAAAAATCCTCTGGGAAGGCCTCCAAACACCCTCTCAAAGACCACACTGCGTTTCTTCTTAGAGCACGTTGTGATTCTACAATTTTTGAGTGACTAACTTAAAACTTGTCTTATGAACAAATGAGTAGGTATTTTTTAAAACAGGAGGAGGGTTTTGTTCATCACATACAGAATAATAAAAACCTCTCTCATTTTTTCAAAAAGTGTTATGGTTAGAGAGATATTAGACACATAAAAGGTGCTAAAGAATCACATAGATAGACACATAAAGGGCGCTACGGAATCACCTAGCCAGACACACAAAGGGTGCTACAGAATGTGCAGAATTGTTTTATAGTGGCGCTACAGAATTTCTTGTAGCGATTACTGTTTGGATATTTTCCTTGTTGGGAGTTTTCCACCTGTCAAGGAAGGTTCGAATGGTCTCCTAGGAGTATTTTGGGCATGATCGACATGTGTTCCATCTCTAGATCAATCATGATGACCTGTTTCAAAAGACATTTATCATCATAGACAAAATCCCAAAAAACTAGGAATTTGTTAGGATTTTATTGGAATATTTTGTAACAAGACTCCTAAATGGAGGAGGATCCTATGTAACTCCTTGGTTTTGAACTCCTTAGGGTATATAGATATTATTCACTATAAATAAAAGGGTTTTTTATTGGAAAAGGGTTGAATTCATGAGCCAAGAGAGGAGAGAGATCGAGGAGAAGTTTTAGTTGTGCATTTGTAAGCCTAAGGGCCTATTTGCAAGGAAATTTTCTTCCATTAAAGATTGATGAGAGTTGTTATCAGATTGTCTTCTTTTTTTTCCCACTTATTTGTTATCTTCTTTCTTGAACATATTGTAGGTTTTGAGGATCATAGTTTCCATTGATTGATGGATTCATGAACAAGAGAGGATTTGTTGTAGCTTGCCCATTAAATCATTGTTCATTGTTTAAGAAAATATTTATCTATTGTAGAAATGATTGATGTATAATGGATGTTCTTCATTTTGTCATATTCACCATGATTATACTCATCATTATATTTCTCTTTGTCTAATATATAGTTTGATTGTCTCTAATTTGTAGGATGTTATGACTCCATGCCCAATGGAATGCCTCTGCAGAAATTTGTTTTCCCTCTACCTTTATTTCCTAGTATTGTTGATCCACCTACTCAAACCATTTAATCCATTTATATTATGATGGGTACTTGGCTTTCCATTACAGTAGTCTAAGTGTGACTCTCAGTGATAACATTAATTGCGTTGTTTTCAAGGAATGAAGTGTGAAGCTTGCTTCCCTGGGAGAATGACATAGATCCAACTCTTGATGGTAGACAAGAGAGGGATACAAAAACTTGACTGTAATCATATACCTGGTGACTCCACAATCAAATAATCGACTGGGGAGGATCCCATTGAAAGAAATATGACCATAGGAAAGGGGATGACCAGGTATCGTATTATGAGATTTCTTCCTGAACTTTTGTTGTTATTTATCAGCTCATTTTTTCTTTTCCCTTCACATATAAAGATGATAATCTTGTGTTTTGTTTATTTGGATGAGAATCAACCTTATTTTATATATCCATCCTTTCTAGAAGAAAATGTTGCATCCTACTGGTGTTGTTGAGGTTTGTCCTGAAACTTAATTCCATCCTATTGAGAAGAATGAAGTTTAGATCTCTATCCCTCCCAAACATACTCAACCTCATGACCATGATAATGATAAAAGTGATTCAAAGCCTTCTCATATTTCATTATATTCACTTATTATCGAGCCTTTCCATTAGCTTGTTAATCCTCATGTTCATCCCACTTATTTTCAAACTAGAATAAGGATAAACATGTTCAAGCCTTTAAATATGCCATATATCCTTCATCCTTATCCTCTTTGTTTCCTTGAGCACCTTCCCCATTTTTCTGGAGAGGATCATATCACAACCGAGAGGCATTTGGGGGCCTTTGAAAATTTTGTTGATCAATTTGAGATATTTCATGATGATGTTACTATGAGGTTGTTCTCCAAGTCTTTGTTTAGACATGTTGTAGTATGGTTTAAGAGTTTGAGAGCTGATTCCATTAGTTCTTGGATCAAATTTTCCAATACTTTTCTAAATCATTGGGGTGAGAAGAAGTCTCTTGATTTTTACCTCGCTAATTTTTATGTCTTGAGGAGAGAGGAATATGAAGTCTTGTCTATCTTCAATAGAAGGTTCTACAACATTTATCATGACATGCCTTTGGAAATGCAGCCTACAGAGACTGCTTCCATGGTATACTATGTTATGGCTCAATATTCATAGCTTGTCCTTCTCCTGTTAGAAAGGAAGTCTTCATCCTTAGCATGCTTATTTGAAGATTCCCAAGAAATTGAGGAGAACATTCGTGCTTCCAAGAGAGTTCGAGATCCATCTTACTTTGAAAATATGCATGCACATGAGCAAGGAAACTGTCAGTATGTTTCATTTTTTGAGCATGAAGGCAAGAAGTATGAAGTAGATTTGTAACAATAGAAAGGATGTTAGTATATTTCAGATTCAGATCAAAATTCTTCAATTTTGGCAGATGTTTCTATGGACAAGTATGGATGTCACGTTGGTGATCAATTTTCAAACCATTTTGATAATGAGGTAATTGATGATTGCATAGGTAATTACACGTTTCTAGATGATAAAGATCAGTATGATTTAAACCATGTTTTATCATCATCTTGTGATCATCATTTCGAAGAGAATTGTTTCTACCGATGATCAAAATTTGATGACAAGAAGACTAGAGGGTTATTAGTTTTCAAGCAAATATGTAGTCATGGATGAACAATTGTTTTCTATCGATCAAGATATTGTTTATCTTGGTTTCAAGGATCCTTTTGTAGCCTTGTTGAGGTCTTATTTTTCAGCTTATTGTTAGGATATTTAGACCTTAGGAGTTAGTTAAGATCTACTTGGTCTAATGTGTCGTTAGGTAAAGCTGTGTTTCCTAGTGTGTTTCTTTAGTATGCATAGTTATGCATTTGTAGTTAGAAAATCTAATGGTCACGATATGTTCCCAACATACAATGATCTGGCAGTTCATACTCTCCTCGATATTAACATCCATTGATCCATGGCTTAGCACCCGATTGGTCCATGATCTCTATTTAAAGAGAATGGAGGGTCATTTGTCGATGATCGATTGTGAGAAAATCTATTGTAAAATCTCTTTTTAATCCTTTTCTTTTCCATTAATAAACTGCTCCAAGTGGTCGTGTTGGCTGGGGTCGTGGATGTTTCCCCATAGGGTTTTTACCACATGAAAAAATTGGTGTGTTGATCATTGATATGGTTATTTGAGTGGTTTCTGAAGGTGTTCATCCTATGTTAGAATACCTCTGTTGTCAAACATGGTATCAGAGCCTGTTTGAAGACCCGCTCCTGTTGCAAATTGAGATCTTGAAGCCAAGTTGTCTCATCTCCATTTTCTGTCATTTATGTACATTTTTGGGCTGAGATGACTGTTCCATTACATCTGTATCACTCATTTTAGTCAAGAACACTTTTCGTTTCACTCGAAAAGGTTTCCATTTTCCCAATATATGGCCATTACAGTCAAATCCAGAGGTATAAAGCCTCAATACACATTTTTTAAATTTCTACAAAGTTTTATTTTGGTTTTATTTCAGTCTGATATTATTTGTTTCCGGATTTCTACTCTTTTATATTTGTGTATGCTCTTTTCCTTGCGCCCTGTGTGATATCAAAAATCAGAAATAGATAGGAAAATGTGCTTCTTTCATGTAAGCTAACCAATATCTAACCGTTGTTGTCATCAAGAAGTGAAATTTTTTTCTTGTGTGAAAAGAGTTTTTTTTTAGCATGCTCTCCAAGCTTGTCTTCAACAACAACAACAACAAAAACAACAACCCCAATCGTGCTTCTAAAAATTACAATATGTTTTGCTAGACCATTTGGTTAAAAGTTTCCTTATTAAGTAAGAGGTCTTGAGTTCAGGTCTCTCTTTTGTTACCTTTTTTGAAAAAGTTTGTGCCAAAATTGTAAAGTGTATTTCACTTCATGTATAAAAGTGAATCACTATAAGTAGATTTAATATTTTATTTTAGAGTTATTTATTTTGCATGCAAATTTTTTTTTATAAAGTAACTTCATTGTAAAAGTGATCCTCACTTATCTTTATAAAAGTGGGTCACTTCATAAAACAACTTACACTATCATGTGGTCATTTGGTTACCGTTTATGCCTTTTTTCAAAAGGGCATAACTCTCACATCCAAAGTCTGTTTTGTTGGATTACTGAGAGGGGCGGTGAATCAGTAATAGCGTAATTATAATCATTTTTCTTCAAATGTTATATCAATGTAGAATTATTATCCAATAATGAGCAGTAAGAAATAAACAATCACACACATACACAGTACACCAGTGTTTTATGTGGAAACTCAAATCGGGAGAAAACCATAGAATGCATTTTCTTATATGTGTTGAAGAATTACATTCATTTGAAGAACCAACTTCCTTTGTTTTCTAGCTGCAACTGGAAGGAGGCTCCAACCCCCTAGTCACTACTACATATTGTAAAAATTCCGACATTTTATTTGCGGCGTTATGGACAAAATTGTCCATATTGTCGCAAAATAGAGGAAATTTATAAAAAAAAAATTCATGTTTCCCGATAACGTCACTCTTGCCACGTTGACGTTTCTCTTGCCATGTTAACGTCGGTCTTGCCACGTTAACGTCTCTCTTTCCATGTTTTCGACTGGAACGTCGCTCTTGCCACGTTTTCCACTAGAAAATCTCTCTTGCCATGTTTGTGAAGATGTATGTCGCAATTGCCACATTAACGTCACTCTTGCCACGTTAACATTGCTCTTGCCACATTTTCCACTGGAACATCTCTCTTTCCACGTTTTCCACATGGAACATCTCTCTTGCCATGTTTGTGAAAAGGTATGTCACAATTGTGACATTTTGGAAACTAGGTTTTCCCCTCCAATGGTCACCTTAATATGTTCACCAAGTCAAAATACCAATGGTCACTTAGGACTTTTTTCTATAATAACGACGCTTCTTACTTCTTGAAGAAGAAGTAACGAGTAAACTGGAGTGCCAACAATGCAGTAAAGAGGATGCTCTAGTGATCTTTTAACAGAGGGAATTTTGCATCTTCACATGAGATATCATCAAGACAAGATGGTAGAGGAAAAGTATCAGTGCCATTATTCAATTCAAGATCAACATCGCACACCATGTCTTGAGAAGAACTAGGGTTTGCAATGAA
>JASDQU010425143.1:0-10021 GCA_032191745.1 Picea mariana
TCCCGGATTAAGGGATTAGGGTTTTGGTATCTACGGAATACCTAAAAACATTGTATATATTGTATGGTGAATGGTGAAATTCGATATAATGAATATAAGAAAGGTTTTCTCGATTGAGGGTTTCCGATATAAAATCTCTGTGTACTTTGTGTATGAGCCATTGATTAATCTCTTATTGCTTAAGAATCTATATGCATTGCTTTACTTCACAGGTTTGAAACTTACACTTGAGCAACTCCGGCCCAAGTACCACTCTATCTACTGGGTTGTCCCAGCTCACTGGAGCATTGCATTTCCTACCATACAAGGATTCAAATGGGCTCATTATCAATGAAGCTTGATAACCATTACTATATGCAAACTCAACCAAGTGTAAGTAATCTTCCCAATTAGATGGCTTATCCATCACATACATTCTCATAACGTCTTCAATTATTTGATTGACTCTCTCGGTTTGCCCATCTGTCTAGCGATGGTATGCGGTGATAAAGTTTATATTTGTGCCAAATAATTTAAACAATCCCCTCCAGAAATTGGAGGTAAACTTCATATCTCTGTCTGAGACGATTATCCTAGGTATCCCATGCAACCTAACAATTTCCTTCATGAAAATTTCTGCAATATTAGCCATTGTATGTGTTGTCTTCACATGCACAAAATGAGCAGCCTTTTTTAATTTTTCATCCACCACCATGATTGAATGATGTTTCTTATTTGTTCTGTGTAATCCTGTGATGAAATCCATGGTGATCACTTCCCATTTCTTTTCTGGGATTGGCAATGGATGCAACAAACCCGCTGGGTGCCTATGCTCAGCCTTCACCTTCTAACATTCCATACATTGAGCGATGCAATCAGCAACATCCTTCTTCATTCCCAGCCAAAAGAACTGGCTTCTTACTGCTATAATTGTTTTCTGGTAACCGAGATGTCCAGCATAAGGAACATCATGCATTTCCTTCAGTGCCAAATTACTCAGTTCTCCGGAACTAGGAACATAGATTCTATTCTTATGCATGAGTAATCCATCTTCCTTTATCGCATACTCCTTTATTCTTTGCTGTACATCTCCTCACTGTAAGTTTTCCTTTACCTATAGGTAATGTTGGTCTGTAACAAGACCATCTAAAATTCTTCTCTTCAAGTCTGACTAATGCATACTGAAAATAACAGCATGCATGAGATGCACTCTCCTACTAAGTGCATCGACAACTTTATTCTCCTTTCCCTCGATATGCTTGATATCAAAGTCATATTCACTTAAAAATTCCATCCATCTTGTTTTCCTGGCATTCAAGGTCGACTGTTCAAAGAGATACCTCAGACCAATGTGGTCTGTTCTTAATTCAAATTTCTTCCCTGTGAGATAATGCCTCCACATCTTCAAGGCATGAACAATGGAAACAAGTTCCAAGTCATGCGTGGCATAATTCCTCTCATGTTCCTTAAGATTTCTGGATTCATATCCAATGACATGTCCATTTTGCGCGAGGACTCCCCCAAGTCCTTCCTTACATGCGTCTGTACATACCAAAAAAATTTCATTTGGGCCAACAATATTTAACACAGGTGCACTAGTAAGTAATTCCTTCAACATATTAAAATTCTTTTCACACTTGAGTGTCCATTCAAATTTAGTTCCCTTTTTTTGCAAAGAAGTGATGGGATGAGCAATCTTAGAGAACCCTACTATGAACCTTTTGTAGTAGCTGGATAATCCCATAAAAGATATGACGTATGACACATTTCTGGGTGTTGGCCATCCTCTAATGGCTTCGATCTTCTCTGTATCTACTGCTATGCCCCGCTCTGAAATAATGTGTCCCAAGTAATGGATCTGCTTTTGATAAAAATAACACTTACTCAACTTTGAATACAACTGATGTTCTCTCAGTACTTGCAATACCAGTCTTAAGTGATGTTCATGCTCCTCTTCAGACTTAGAATAGATAAGTATGTCATCCATGAATATTATGACAAACTTATCCAAATAATTTCTGAATATGCCATTCATTAAGCACATGAAGACAACTGGTGCATTGGTCAGTCCAAATGGCATCACTACAAATTCATAATGCCCATACCTGGTCTAAAGGTTGTCTTATGAATGTCTTCTTCCTTGATTCTTACTTGATGGTATCCCGCCCTCGGGTCAATCTTTGAAAATACCTTTGCTCCTCTTAGCTGATCAAAGAGGTCATCAATTCGGGGTAGAGGATACTTGTTCTTTATAGTGTACTTTTTCAGCTGTCCGAAGTCAATACACAACCTCAAGGTTCCATCCTTATTTTTGACAAAAAGTATTGGTGCTCCCCAAGGTGAAACACTTGGACGTACGTACCCTTTCTTCAACAATTCCTCCAACTGCATTTGTAATTATTTTAACTCTGGTGTGCTCATTCTATAAGGTGTTTTTGACACCGGGGCATCTCCTGGCACTAAATCAATCCAGAAATCTATCTCCCTTCTTGGTGGCAATCCGGGTATTTCTTGCAATACATATTCAAATTCCTGTAGTACCGAGAAATATTCAAGGCTTGGCCCCTTTGTATTATCTGGCTCTTCTACATGAGATGCATACAGTTGACATCCTTTTCTAAAACATCTTTTCAGCTGTAAGGCCGAAATCTCCCTTATAGAGATGGGTCTTGGAACTCCTTTCACAATGATCTGTTTTCCATTTCCCATCAAGACATGTAAATGTCTTGTTATGAAAATCTAGGACAACATGATGTTTGTCCAACCAATCCATCCAAATCAGAACATCATAAGACCCCAATGGTATGACATTTAGATCAGTACTAGTATTCATGCCATTAAGACTTATGGAACATATTCTGACCATATCATGGATTCTTCTTTTGGTTCCAATGGCTAACTGAACCAAACTTGCTTTTACAAGTTTAATTTTCTCCAAATGTAATCTATCCACTATCTTAGGATCAATGTATCAATGACTTTCTCCTGAATCAATCAAAATAGCAATAGGCTGATTTATGATCTTACCTACCACCTTGATCATATTGGACTGGTAATCTACTTGTCGATCATTTAAAGCTGCATAGATTCTTCCCATATCTTTGACTGATGTAGCCTCTTGGATGTTGTGCACAGTCTTCACTCTTCCTTTTCTGTGTGGAAAATCCTTGTATAGGTGATCTTCTTTGCATCCCCAACATTGGATTGGTGGTCTTCCCCTTTTTCCCACGGATTCTTGTTTCTTGAAATCCCCCTTAGCATACTGATCTTGATGATTTCTATTAGGCTCAATCCTATGGAAGGAATTTTTGAATCCTTTCCTCCTCTGATCGAACTTCTCATTATTCTTGTCCTTCCAATATTTTTGTAGGGATTCTCTTCCTTAGCCTTTCTCATACATGTATTTAGCCTTCCTGATGGCCTTAGTCAAGGTCTTGGGTTCATCATACTTGATCTTTTCCTTATAAAAGGCTGGAAATCCACTTAGAAATCTCTGTATTTTCACTTTCTCATCACCAATGAACTTGACATACTTTAACAATCCCAATAACTTCTTCTCGTACTCTGTCATAGTCATGCTTCCCAACCCGAGTTAAAAGAACTCCTACATTTTCTTGTCATATAAATGCTTTGCGAGGTACTCCTTCTGGAAGTACTTCTTGAATTGATTCCAAGTGATCCTACTTTCATTAACATGTTCCACTTGCTTCAGTTGGCCCCAACACATTGCAACTTTCCCATGTAAATGGTAGGTGGCAATCTTGGCTTCTAGGTTTGATGAATAGTTATGCAAATGAAAATATCTCTGGAGCCCAAGAAACCATGCTTCGACATCATCTTCCCTTTCTCTTTTGCCATCGAAGGAAGGTGGCTTGAGCTTCCTTAGCTCTCCTTGAAAACTATATACCTCTTGTTTCCTTCTTTGTTGCATGACAGGGGACACCTCTGGACTGCTTACGGGATCATCCAATGCATAAAAATTTCTTTTTGAGTAAGGAGGTGAGTGGTGTCCATGATCTTTGCTAGCACTTCTAGAATAATGAGCTCTTCCACAAGCGTTTATTCTTTCATGACACCTATCTTATTCCTCTTGTCTTGATTTTGATCCCTTCTTCATTTTCCTCTACAACTGATTTAAGCTCTACAACACTCGAGCATTTATATGACTTTTCTCTCTCATCAGTCTCTCATTGTCTTCTTTGTAGCTCTGCACTTCCATCTTCAGGCTTCTTACCATTTCTATTAATGTTTCCTGCTCTCCTTTTTCCTTGTGTCTATTGGACTCTGTCTCTGCATTACCAATTTTGGTATTCTGGCCGTTGACCTCCTTATCATGACTGGAGGCTCCCTCACCTTCTTCCATTTCCTCAATACACATCGTGAGTTGATGTGTTTAAACCCCTTAATTCTAAAAAATGTGCAAGCGACCATTTTGTTAGAATTATGCATAGGATAAACATAATTTCCAAACCATGCTAAATGTCTCTTTATTTTTTTTGTTCATGGAGATCATATCCCCATTCTCTAGAAATTAACAGTGTCATGTTATCCTTGGCTGACATAAAATTTCATTCTGCGCAGGCGCTTCCTTCAAACTACCTTCCCAGGTGACCACGACTATAAACCATGGCTAAATCCTTCCTTATCACTTTTCTGTCCCAAATATAACTAATTCGGACCTTAGCCATCCTTCCCTTAGCTCTCAATATGCATATGACCATGACCATGACCCTGTGCTTAGCGGAAAAAGCTCTTGTCCAGAGCTTCGGGACTTCAGAACTTTTAGCCAGGACTGGATCAACGGTCTTCGTCCTCATTCACGATCAACGATCGAGATCTACTTTGGTAATCCGCAATTTGGAAGTCTCAACTTCCTCACTTGCCTCCTCCCAGAACGATTTTACCCGGAGTTCATAATCTGTCGACTTGTTTCCTCCCACAGATCAACGATTGTGAATCACTTCGGCTCTTCAAGCTTTGGAAGTTTCAAACTTCCCTTCTACACTGTCTCTCGGAGAGATTTCACCCAACATCGATGAACCTTCGATGTGTGTCTTCTGGAATCAACAGTCGATATGTACTCCGGCCTTCGGGCCTTCAGGAATTTTCAACCCAACACAACCGAACATATTTCCCCTCTGGATTTCCCAGTCTTCGGACTGCACGATCTTTCACCACATGGTGAAATACTGGGAGAAGACAAGTGGCCCAATTAGGTGGGTGCCATGTGTCACATTCTAACTGACTTTTACACACTCAAAAAGCTCAAAATTGATTGACATGTGGCACACATCCCATGTGTCCATGTCATCCTAGGTGACATCCACAAGCCATGTCACTTCGGGAATTCCAGGGTCCACATCACCTCTAGGTGATGTCATCATGCCCCATCACTTCAGGTCTTCAGTATTCGAGACTTCGGGAGTTTTCATACTAGCACACTTCCAATTATTTCGAACTCCAAATTCCCAGACTGTCCAATCTATCGCCATGTGTCCTCCTAGATCGGACAACTAAGATTCACTTCAGGTCTTCACCCAGAGTTCACCGATCTACACCACGTGTCCTCCTTAATCTGATGGCTATGTTTTACTTCAGGACTCAGCACTTTGGAAATATCAAACCTAAACCTTATTTTATTTTATTTTATTTTTTATTTTTATCCGAAGCTCGCGATCTACTGACACATGTCTCTAGTGGATCAAACACTACGATTTATTCGGGAATTCAGACTTTGGGAATCTCAAACTTCAAAACTTATCTAGCCCCACTGGATTTTATTCGAAGCCCTAGATCTAGTGACGCATGCCTCTCGACAGATCAATGGCTGAGATCCTTTCGAGTCTTCGGGTTTCAGAAGTCTCAAACTTCAAAACCCCTCCTCATTCACTTTTTCCTGGATCGTTTTATTCGGAGCACACGATCGGTTGATGTGTGTCCTCTTACAGATCGACAGTTCCGAGGCTACTTCTTCTCTTCAGGGGTTTTTCGCTCGAGTATTATCATGTCACATCACTACATGCCTTTTCAATTTGCGGGGGCACGCATCGACCATTTGGAGTAACCCATTTTTTTCCCCGCAATTCTCCTGACATTAACACACAACCCCTCAGTGAAACCGTGGTTTGGATTGTGGGACCGCCTTGGAAAATTAACTCTCATGAAATTTGGTTCCTTGCAATGCCTGCTGGTCGTTGATCTCTCTCTCCAATGGGATCCGACGGTTGTGACCTTAACCCTTGCTTCCTTTTCATTGAATGACCCCTGTTCACCTGTCCTCCGATCCAACGATCCTGGATCTCTCCTGATCCTACAGTGGTGATCGCTCCCGAATTCAAAGGGGACAGTCATGATCCTTTGAACCCCTTATAATGGGTCTCTGATGATCTAACTCCTCCATAGATTCTGCAACGCCATTCCTCCTGAGACTTTCAACTTCTCGGTCAGAGTTCGATCTCGACCACGAGACTCTGACCAACAGACCCGGCCCAGTGTTTCAACCAGAATCTCTAATAGAAAATTGTAACATTACCAACCACCCATAGGCCGGGTATGCTACCTGCAAGCCCACCCTTGGACTTCTTTCTCTTACCAATACCTTTTTGAAATATAAGGATGCATAAAAGAAAAGATTTAACGACATGCACAACAATATCCAACAAGCATGCATAATATAAGATTTAGTTAGATGATAATTAAAATACACAACGAAGATAAATTCATATACATGTAAATGATACCATAACAGAGAGCACTTATCTTTATGAAGGATGATGCCAAATGACTGCAAACCAAGGACGTTCCACCCAACCATAGAAACTACTGTTCTAAATCTCAACAACAACATCACCCCCGAGCCAGGGCTATGAATCCACAAGGATAGTTCTAGAGTGTTGGCTTCCCAACCCAGTCAACACCCAAGCTCTCACAGGCTTCCCAACACTCACAACAATCCAAGTTCCCATATATCTTCTACCTAGCTTGCATCACTCGAGAGAATGGACCTCCACCCTTCTCTGCCACACAGTCCCTCACGCAACCCTTCTCCTTATTCGGGCTTCCAATGCAACTGGTCTAGAATCTCAATGCTAGAACTCTCAGGACTTGCAGTTGTGAGCAACGCTAGTCACAGGTGAACACATCTAAGACATGCATGCCTCAAGTCATAGCTAGATGACACTAGCGACCACTACAACCAACTATCCCATGGCTAATCTTTAGCAGTTCAGTTCCCCTTACCAAGCTAAGACGCGGATGAGGATGGATCAATGGATGGGTAAATGGGTTCATGAAAGTGCATGAGGGAAATGAATGGACGTACAGGAAATCAGTGAAAAATCCATCAGTCGAACCCCCCATCAAACTAGAGGCGGGTTTAAGTAACTTCGTGGGGAAACAAGAACCTCTTAGCCTTCCCCAAGAAGCTCACATAACCGATCCCCTCCTTTAGACAAAAAGGGTAATTAAAATAGGAATAAACACTTATCCCCTCAATCCTCCTCTCTTGTGGAATCATAGCCCCCTATAGCTCTAGTCCTTGTCTGTCTAGCAGCCAACGATGTATTTATTATTAATAATGATCAAAACATTACATTTCTTGGGTATACTAGCCCTTTAATAATTGTTTGGGCACTCCGGCCTCTCAACATTGTAACAATACATTATTTAAAATGGTGGTTCAAAACCTGGGGTGTTACAGTGATCTAGAAAGATCTAGACACTCACTGACAGAAACAAAAGTAATCTTCTACCTATCCCTAGTTAATTGATCCATGCAATCATTAGTTAACAGAGCTGGACGTGTGGAAGTGAGAGAAGCACATGCAACTCTTAGTGATAAAATTGAGGTTTCCATGTATGCGTGACTTCCACTAGTCTAACTAAGTGTAACTGACTCTGAAATGAACAAGAATGCCCTATTTTGTAGGGGAATATTCTTTAGAGAGAATATCCTCATCTAAGGAAGCATTCTCAACATTGGAATATCAACTTTAGGAAAATAGTTACCTAGGTGAGTGTGTAATATCTCCAACAATCCCAAACTTTATATCAATGAGTAAACATAAATTGTAATCTTGAAAATATTGAATTATTCCATCTTATCACAAATTAACTGTGCACATTATTTTTTAAGTCTAAAGAAATCAAGGTTTAGTGTAGTCTTCTACCTCTGAAATGCTATATTTGTTGGCACATGTTGAGGATCTACAGGATTCAAATCTCAAAGGGTGGGCTTCCAATTCCAGACTGTCATCTCCAAAAAAACTCTCGAATAACCACTAGTTTCAACATGGATTCAAAAGGGAACTTTCCATTACAATGTCAAACCTGGATTTTCTTTGCATTTAAATCATGTGAGAATAGGAAGTTGCCATTTTTTAAAATCACATTCTATATTATTTGGTGGTTGATATATTTAATTTGATTGTAGGGACATCGTCAATGGTTTTAAGGTGAAGTCTACACCTGACAATTCATCATTTTATCCTCATTATTAGCCGAATGAGAGTTCTAAAGGATAAGGGTGGAGAAAATCTAGTGCAGAGACAATCTAGCATTCAATGAAAATAGCCTACCCCTTGGTGAGGTAAGTCCAAAATTAAGAATAAGAAAAACTCATTTTTTCTTTAAATGGCCCAAAATAGAAATCCTTCCATCTCTATTAGACTTTTACAAACCCCTTTGAATTATTAGAGCCTTAGGAACCTTGATGTTGATATTTTTTATTCTAGCACCTCCTTTGAAGCACCTTAAAGGATTAGGCAAGTGGCCTTTGATAGATTTCATGATGGAATACATCAATTCCCTGTTTGGGATGGTTACCTAGATCAATCTATCATTCCTTCTACTTATCATTACTATATTTTGTTTCAATCTATGTTAGGTCATATAATCCATAGATTCACACAATACTTTCAATTGACGGTTCTCATGAGTTGGTGACAATCACAACTACATTTATTTAAAAAATTACTATTCTTCCTAAAAGGGAATTCTCATTGAGTGATGTTGATTTGGATAACAATTTTAGTAGTTTTCCACCCCAAATGATACAAAATGTCCTTCAACATTATTTACCTATCAATACTACTATCCCTGACCTAAAGTTATCCCTCAAGGATTCTATTTTTTGAGGGTATTCAAGAGAGGTAATATCTATGATATCATTAGGTATGTGTTATGATGACATTAGTTTTGTTGACAAGATTGTACTAGGTTTGATGGATGTGATTTACTCTTCTTGTGGATTACCATCTATTAAATTTTGATATGCTGAATTTCTTTCTAGGTCCATTGATCAACAATTGTGTGATTATAAAACATGAAGAAAATGAAGGATTTAAGAGCTTAGTTGATAATTTTTTATTCTATGTGTTGCAATCTTAAGAATTAGGGAAGACATTCAAGAGAGACACATTAACAACATCAAGACACACACATAATACCAAGAAATAAGGAGATAAATGCGGGGAAGGATATCCATACACTTTCATATTCCTTCTTCAAAAGTATTTATACATTGTATGGATGGTTGGAGTGGTTGCACCCGCTCCAACTAACCATTCATTAAGTTCTCTTATATATTTATACTTTACTACGTATATCTTCATATATTTACTTAATATCTAATGTATAATGTATGATTACTATTACAAGGGCCTAAGAGGCCTCCAAAAATCTCCCCCACACTCATGTTGGAAGATTGATTGTTGTCATTGATGTCAACCCTAGTCATGGGTTTTGGACCGCAAGATTGATAAAGGTATTTGGACATGAAGGAAAATGCACATGCATATACAACACCCATGAATGGATAATATACATCATGCTATTTCTGGTGGTATGTGGCACGTCACATGGATCCTCATGGTTGAGGAGAAATGAATTTTTGAAGATGACAAAGTGAATTGAAAAAGGAAGTACATGTAGGCCCTGAAAATAATCAATGAAAATAATTACAAAATAAGAAAGTGTCAATTCGGCCCTAATGTTAAAAGGAAGTGACATAAATGGTATAAATAAATATCATTATACATTCATT
>JASDQU010425145.1:0-10057 GCA_032191745.1 Picea mariana
CTTGCGACACTTGCGAAAGTTGTAAGGAAGGTGCGACACTTACGACAATTGAGAGGGACATGCGACACTTATCCAGCTGAGTAATTTTGACGTGTAACAGATGGTTTTGAGTAAGGACCCTCTTTTTGAGAATTTTAAAGAATTATTTATGATCAACTTTAATTAAGAAGTTTTGTTTATATCCAAAGACAAATTCCATCTTTGAATCTAGTAGTTGATGTTGTAACTAGTAAGAGTTTCTGAATCTATTGATAAGCTATCTTTTTCAATACTTTAACAGTTCTTTTGTTCTAAATGATGAAAATCGAATTGTTGCGCTAATATGTGAGTGATGGTAGAGCTAATGAAAATAGTTTTCTTGCACTCATCTTATTGCATGCGTATTTTCTTTCAATAATTGTATCTCAGTCAGTGTGAAATACCAACAAGTTAGCATATTATTACTAGACTTGTAATAGGTGTGAATATCATTGTCTTCACACTAGAGCACGAGCGTTATCCCAGGATCAACTTTATTCAGCAGTTAATAATCCCCTCTATTAGTTGATTTATACCATCACACCTTACTTTATCAGACTCTTCTAATAAAATAAAATACAAAAAGAGAAACGTTTAATCTGAAGGAGGAACTTTCACAGAAAGATATATTGTCAATCACTAAGTAAATCCCATCGGTAAATTTGCTAGATCAAAATATTTGGAGAACCATTCCACCCATTAAACGTTGCAGAGTCTAACTGGGCCTCTAAGGAGGGTTTGGTTCGTACTATTGAGTTAAAGGGATCTCAAACCCCTCAACAGGCTCCCATAATTGGGATAATGGCCCACGGAGAAATACAAAAAACTATGAATAGTACCTGCAAACCCTAGCAATATCCTACATTGTTGTATGAACTTGTACTTTCATTCTCCCTGAGATGTACATGAATTCCATTAATAAAACTAATTTATACGTGTTATCTCCATTGAGACCCATGTACACATACTCAAAAATTGTACAAAAAATTGTACAGCGTGACCCTGCTACTGCAACTCCAATGAGATAAAACCCACTTGCAACTTCCCCTATTTTATCTTCTTGATAACCTAATATCTAGATGGAAATCCTTCTCCACCTATCCATGATCTCCTTGAATCATAGTCCTTCATGATCCAATACTCTAGGAAAAAGTCCTTATTTATATTGATAAACTTATGTGTAGCCATCAATCTACAATCCTCCATCCTAAATCTCCTCAAGATCTCAATTGCTTACTTATCTTGACCAAGGAATATTTCTCCCGATACTTACCATAGATCTAACCCCAAGAATTAATGCATCAATGCAATGTCCTTCATCTTGAACTCAGTAGCCAAATCTACTTTTCACCCTACAAGTTGGAGTAGGGTAGGATGAATAATCTCAACACATTTGATGTAATGTACCCAGTCTCTAAGGTTGGGCCATGTCACTACAACCTCAACTTCTATCTCTAAGATATTCTTTTTAGTACCCAATATCACTACTAGACCATGCTACTTAAAAAATCCTAGTGTGTGGATACTAATTATAACACTCCCTATTACAAGTATATTAGATTAACTACACACAACCTTAAGGTACTGCACCTAGACCCATGTTGAATCTTTCTCTATGAATACACTTCTTTTATTACAATTATAGCAGAGGAATAAATGTCACAAATCTACTGCATGCTTCAGCCCTTCAGAACACACACACACACATATATTGTTGTGCACGCAAATGCTCTGCACACATAATACTATTGTGCATGCTGTCAATCCAATGTTGCAAACAAATTATATCACCTTTGTGCGTGAAGACCACTTCTCTGTGCACATGACGATTCATACCATGCCTTGGTATCTTCTAATTATACCACAAAGTTTAACTTACAAGAATACTTAATAATTGTCATACTTCTCATGTGCAACAATATATTTAGATTAATCATACATGTATCTAACGAGAAACACTTATAACTATCTTGCCCACATATGTTGCAACATACAAGAATAAGAAACACACACATATATTTACAGTAAATTTTCACAGAATTAATCAGATGCAAATTCATATAGGAAGATAAACCCATTTGCAAATATGAACATTAGAGAACACAATAGTTAAACAATCCTACGAAGAACACTTATCTTTTTTGAAAAGTCACCAACTGCGTGCAGGACTCAAACATTCCTCCTAGCCATAGACTCTATCGCTCATAACCTTTCAGTGACAGGTCCACCCCGAGCTAAGGCTTAAACTCCATAGGAAAAAGGGTTCCTAATGCTAGGCTATGGTAAGATATCCATCAAAACACTTGGTCCAAGGTGTTGACTACTACAACTATCCTATAGTCCCTCATTCCCCACATCTGTATCCCACCCTAGGAAGTGTGCCCCTTCTTTTCTCAATAGTCCTTTAGCTTCCTTACTTCCCTTTTGGGTCTTCAGCAACAGACCGAATAGGAAATCGCAAAGCCATGTATCTAACACCCAACGCATTAGGGAACGATTCTCTGCAAACTATCACCCTGAGAGAATGCTCGGGGTCCGTAAAACCCACCTATTCATTAGTAAACAAGCCTTCCCAAGAACATGGTTAAGAAAAGACAATAAGTTATAGAAAAATATGTATTCCTTCACAGAGGAAGTTTGTTTGAATGATTCTAGAATGAGTGATAATTTCTTGAATTACACCTAGGACAGCATTATATATTTCCTGCCTTCCCCTCGAAACTTGTCACTTTTAAGAAGTAGCTTTAGCCACTTGGTGACTCGTTCCCTATCCTCGAAAACTTAGGATAAGTACATATCCATAAATTAAACTTTCAAAAATATTAATAAAATATTCCCTTGAGTTAAGCTCCACCTTATTCTCCTTTTCCATGGAGTTTAAGCGCTCGTCTCTTTTTGTTTGAGTTGAATCTACACATAGTTTTGTTATTATATTAACAATCTTAAGGGTGATTACATTTACAATACAGGCACACTGGCCTTTTTCATCGAGGCTCACTAGCCTCAAAACACAAACATATATACAAAGGCTCTCTAGCCTCAAAACTATGCACTTAATCCGAGTGTGCGCAAAACTATGAGATGTGTGAACTCTTCCTTTGGTGCGCCATATTGGCACACTTACACAGGTGCATGCTAAACTATAAAATGTGGGTGTTATTTCTTTGATGCACAATCCTCATGTAATCACCAAACTATGGAATACATGCAAAAAATGAATCCAAGACTTGATACCAACAACTCACCAGATTATATATATATAAATACATTTACATTTATATTTATAGTTGGGGTTCAACCTAGGGGTACTACATTCCCCTTCCCATTATTCATGCATTGTCCTTAGTGAATTACATACATATGTATAATCAAAATTTCAAAAGTCGTCAAAGAGATGTGGATACTCTGCCCACATAACATTTTCTTATTCCCAAGTTGCATCCTCAGGACCATACCAAGTACACTAGACCTTTACCATTCCTAATGTGTGATTCCAGAGAAACTTGACTTTCTGATTCAATATGTGCACTGGCTTAACTCAGAAGTCACCCTCTTGCTCCACCTGAATCATATTMTAATCAATGACATGATTATCATTAGGTACATACTTTTTAACCAAGGAAACATGGAATACATTATGAATACTCAAGCATGCGGGAAGAGCCAACATATATGCGACAGGACCAATCCTCTCTGGTATTTTGAATGACCCATAATACCATGCTTCTATCTTAGATAAATTCCCCAACTTTAGGTAACTTCATCTTGCTTTTAATTTTGTCTTGGGAAACTTTTAATTTGTTCTTTGTTTTTACCATCTTCTCTTCCATTTCCTAGAGCAGATCTGACCCAACCACTACATGGTCTACTGGGTTATCCCAACTCACAGGTGTGTTGCACCTTCTACCATATAGTTTTTCAAATGGACTCATCTTTAAATATTCTTGATACCCAATGTTGTAAGCAAACTCGACCAAATGCAACTATTCCCATTTTGATGGTCTATCCATCACATACATCCTTAGTATATCTTCTATTACCTGATTTACCCTCTTGGTTTGTCCATTTCATTCTGGGTGATATGTTGTGCTAAAGTTTAAAAATTTCCCAATTCCGTTGAATAATCCCTTCCAAAATTTTGAAGTGAACTTGGGATCTCTGTCAGACACAATTTTCTTAGGCACACCATGCAATTTGGAAATTTCTCTCATGTAGATATTAGCAATATTAGCTTCCTTGTAAGTTGACTTCATTGGAACAAAATGGGTAGCTTTAGTGAGCTTATCCACTAACACCATGATGGAATCATGTTGCTTGGTTGATCTAGAAAGCTTAGTTATAAAATCCATTGTTATAGATTCTCACTTCCACTCAAGTATCGACAAAGGTTGTACAAAACGAGTTGGATGTTTGTGCTCAACTTTGACCTTTTGACATTCAAGGCATCTAGAAATAAAATCAACAACCTCCTTTTTCATACCTGACCAATAATATTACTTATTAACAGTTGTTATTGTCTTTTGATAACCAGGGTGGCTGACATAAGGCACATTATGCACTTCCTTCAATAGTATATTTTTCAGCTCTAGTGAGTCATGCACATAAACTATGCACCTAAACATGAGTATTCCATCTTATTTAAGCTCATACTCTTCAAGTTTATGTTGAAAATACCTTGATTCAATTTTTCTCTTAACTCCTCATAGCATTGATCTAACTTTACATCCTCTATGATTGTTTCTCTCAAATTTGTCTAGTACATGCTAATGGTTGTTGTAGCATGCATCTCATGCACTCTCCTGTTGAGTGCATCAACTATTTTATTCTCTTTTCCCTTGATATTATTTATATCAAAGTCATATTCATTGAGGAATTCTAACCACCTGCTTTGTCTAGCATGTAAACTTGGTTGTCCAAACAAATATTTGAGACCACAATTGTTTGTTCTCAACTCAAATATTTTACCCATGAGATAATGTCTCCACATATTCAATGCATGCACTATGGTTGTCAATTCTAATTCATGAGTAGCATAAATCCTTTCATGCTCTTGTAAATTTCTTGATTCGTAGCATACCACATGTCCATTATGACTACGGAATCCTCTGAGCCCTTCCTTGTATGCATCCATGCATACAACAAAGTCTTCATTTGTATCTGTAATCCTTAGTATCAGTGCACTAGTCAACACAATTTTCAAGTGTTGAAAACTCCTTGCACAATCTGGAGTCCATTCAAATCACACACCTTATTTTTGTAGGGATGTGATTGGATGTGAAATTTGTGAGAATCCTTCAATAAACCTTCTGTAATAACCTACAAGTACCATGAAGGACCTCACTTATTCAACATTTCTTGGTATTGACCATTCCTTAATGTCTTTTATATTCACTCGGTCCACAACTATTCCTTCCTTTGAAATGATATGATCCAAATAATGAATCTGTCGCTGATAAAATGTACACTTGCTCAACTTCGCGTAAAGTTGATGCTCCCTCAATAACTGCAGTACCATCCTCAAGTGTTGATCATTCTCTTCTTCAAAATTTGAGTAAATAAGTATGTCATCTAGAAATACAATGAAAAACTTGTCTAAATAACTTCTTAAAACTCCATTCATCAAACACATAAAAACAATTGGTGCATTCGATAACCCAAATGTCACTACTCTGAACACGTATTGACCATACCTTTTTTTTTAAGGTACTCTTGTTGATGTCTTCCTCTTTTATTCTCACTTCATGATAACTAGATATAAGATCAATCTTACAAAATATATGTTTTCCCCTTAGTTGATCAAACAAGTCATCTATTCTTGGAAAAGGATGCTTGATCTTTACCGTTACTTTATTCAACTGCCTGAAGTCAATGCAGAGTCTCAATGTACCATCTTTATTTTTCACAAATTAAACTAGAGCACCCCAAGGTGATACACTTGGGTGTATGTACCCCATATTTGTAAGCTATTCAAGTTGCATATGCAATTCCTTTATCTCTGGTGTACTCATCCTATAAGGATTCTTGGATATAAGAGCTTCTCCCAACATCATATTTATAGAGAAATCGATATCTCTTTTTTCGTGGAAACCCCAATATTTATTTAAAGACATCCTTGAATTCCTTGAGTACTGCATAGTCTTCAAAATTTGACACTTTATCCTTAGGTTCCTCTTCCATGTGCACTACAAATACTTGACATCCTTTCCTCTATATTTTCTTCAATTGAAAGGATGAAATTTCTCTAATAGTCACATCTCTTGGAATTCCTTGGAATATTCTCAAATTTTCGTGCTCATCCATGCAATTGAATGCCTTATTATAATATTCTAGAATGACATGATGCTGGTCCAACCAATCCATACCAATGAGGAAATCATACGAGCCCAAAGGTATGATATTTAAATCAACTTTTGTGCATAGTCCATTCATTTCCATTGGTCAATGCCTTGACCATCTCACTATTTTTTTTTTCCCTGTCACTAACTGTGCCAACAAAGGTTTTCCAAGCTTGCTTCTAATCAATTGGAATGTTTCCACCATTTTAGGACCTAGATAACTATGACTAGCTCCTAATTCAATTAGAATAGCAATGGGTTGATCATTAATTTTACCTTCCACCTCGATCATGTGCGACTGAAATTCAACTTTCTTGTTGTCTAGGGATGCGAAAATTCTAGGTACAATTCTACCCATGTCCTCAACTGTCGCAGCTTGTCATACACTATGCACAATCCTCGCTTTTTCACCTCTTTGAGGGAAATCTATATTCATATGGTTTATATCACAACCCCAACACTTCAATGGTTGTTGCCTTAGTCTGGTTTCCATTACCTTAGTCATTCTAGACTTCTTGGAAGTTGTCTTTCCTTGCGCAGTATTTCTGAAAAATGGTGGCTTAGTCCCCTTATTCCTATGTTCCACCTTTCATTTCATCTTGTCTTCCCAATCCTTTTGGAAATTTGGTCTTCCCATTTGTTTATAATAGAGACATTTATCTCTCCTTATAGTTTCCTTCAATCTCTTGGGATCATCATATTGTATTTTATCACTAATAAATGATTGAAACCCACACAGGTACCTTTGAATCTTCACCTATTCATCCTTGATAAAAGGAAAATATTTCAGCACCTCTAAAAATATCATTTCGTACTCTTCAATTGTCATGATCCCAAGCTTGAGATCAAAGAACTCCTTCATTTTCCTATCATAGTAGTGCTTGTTTAAATATTTATTTTCAAAATATCGCTTGAATTCCCTCCAAGTAATCTTCTTCTTATCAATGAGTTTCACTTACTAATCCCACCACATGTGTTATTTCCCCTTGAGATGATAAATGGAAATTCACCCTTCTTCCCGCAAAGACTAATTATGCAGATGGAAGTATTTCCTCATACCCAGCAACCATTTTTTTTCATCTTCATCCTTCTTATCCTCACCATCAAAAGTGGGAGGCTTGATATTATTCATTTCCCCCCTGTAGCTTGTCCACCCCAGTCCTTCTCTTATGATTTTTGATAGGAGATGGACTCAAACTACTGCGCGCTCTCCTGGCTAAATATCTTGGAGAGTGATGGAGGTTCTTGTCAACAATTTTTGTTTTTCTTCCCTCATCATGAGATTTGTGTATTCCTGACCTACTTGTCTCTAACTCCATATCCATATTTTTCTAATTATGTCCAAGTTCTATAGAAACTTGATGTTGAAGCCTTATTGTTCCTCCTTGTCTTTCACCAGCCTATTGTTATCAACTTTATAACTTTGTGTTTCGTTTTGCAAAAATTTTATGGTCTCTACCAAGTTCATTCTCTCTTCTAAGCCTTCCCTGTGTCCATTGGAGTATGTACCTTCAATACTCATACCAGAATACAACCTTTCCATTTCTTCATCTTGAATGTAGCTTATCTACACACCTGCCATGATTTTAATCTTTGCATTGATCCTTTCCTGAACTAATTTTTGTTAGTTCTGCAAAATGTGTAGTCAACAATATTTGTTAGACTAATTAATGCGACAATTTTATGAAAGTTATGCACAATTTGTTAGAATCTTTTTTTTTTTTTCCTTGGGTGATTTAATGTCCAAAATCTAGTGTGCACACCCACACATCACCATTATTGCATGCATCAAAACTCTATACCATGCATTGATGGTTTTCCGTGCAATATAAACTCTGCATTATGCATAACCAATACTTAACGCACACATATATTTCATGTTGATAGTTGGCCCATAGAAGTCCAGTGTTGAACCTAGCTCTAATACCATAATGTAATGTGCCCAACCTCCCAGGTTGGGCCACGCTACTACAACCTTAACTTATGTCTCTAGGATGTTCTTTGTAGCATCCCAAGATTAATACTGGACCATGCTACTTCAAAAATACTAGTGCACATATACTACTTATAACACTCCCTGTTACAAGTAGACTGGATTAACTATGCACAACCTTAAGGTAATGTGCTCAAACCTATGTTGAGTCCCACTCTACGAGTACACTTCTTTTGATAAAATTATAGAAGTGGAATAAATATCACAAATCTATTGTGCACTTTATCCCTTTAGAACACATATATAATGTTTTACGCGCAAATGCTCTCCACACATAATGCTACTTTGTGTGCAATAAATCGAATGATGCACACAAATTCTATCACCTTTGTGCATGTGGACTACTTCTCTGTGCACTCAGTGATTCATACCATGCCTTGGTATCTCCTAATCTTACCACAAAGTTTAACTTACAGGAATATTAAATAATTTTCATACTTCTCCTATGCAACAATATATTTAGATTAATCATACATGTAGATAACATGAAACACTTATAACTATCATTCCCACATATGTCACAACATAAAGGAATAAGAAACACACCCACATATATATTGTAACATTTCACATAATTAAGCACAATATTCATATGCAAATTCATATAGGAAGATAAACCCATTTACAAATATGAACATTAGAGCACACAGTAGCTAAACAAGCATGTGAAGAACACTTATCTTTTGTGAAAAGTCACAAATTGTGTGCAGTACTTAGATGTTCCTCCCAAACATAGACTTTGTCTCTCATAACCTTTCAGAGACAAGTCACCCTTGAGTTGGGGCTTAAAATCCACATGAAAAAGAGTTCTTAATGACAGGCTATGGTCAGATATTCAGAAAAATACTTGGTCCAAGGAGTTGATTGCTGCAACTATCTTATAGTCTCTCATTCCCCACATGCATGTCCTACCTTGGGAATCATGCCCCTTATTTTCTCAATAGTCCTTTGGCTACCCCAATTCCCTTTCGGGGCTTTAACAACAAGCCAAACGAGAAGTCTCATAGCCCTTTATCTAATGCCCAGTGCACCAGGGAACAATTATCAACAAACTTTTACCTGGAGAGAATGCTCATGGGACTAAAAACCCACCTATTTATTAGTAAACAAGTATTCCCAAGCACAGGGTGAATCAATGACAATAATTTACAACAAAATATGTATTCCTTCACAAAGGAAGATCATTTGAATGATTCCAAAATGTGTGATAATTTCTTGAATTAGACTAAGGCCAATATTATATATTGCATTCCTTCCACTCGACACTTGTCACTTTTCATAAGTAGCTTTAGCCACTTGGTGACTCATTCCCTACCCTCAGAAACTTAGGATAAATACATATCCATAAATTATACTTTTGAAAATATTAATAAAATATTCCCTCGACTTAAGCTCCCCCTTATTCTCCTTTTCCATGAAGTTCAACCCAATGTATCTTTTAATCTGAGTTGAATCTAGGTGTAGTGATGTGATTAAATTAATGATATTTAGGGTGATTACATTTACAATACATGCGCACTAGCCTTTTGCATATAGGGTCACCAACCTCAAAACACAAACATATATACAAAGGTTCTCTACCCTTAAAATTGCGCACGTAATCTGCATGTGCACAAAAATCCGAGATGTGTGCACTCTTCCTTTGGTACTATCTTCACACACTTACACATGTGTGAACTATACTATAAAATGTGTGCATTATTTATTTTAT
>JASDQU010425147.1:0-10021 GCA_032191745.1 Picea mariana
AGCACCATAGAACCTAACCTTCTAGTCTTTAAATTTTGATCCTCCTGAGATCTTGCCCTTACTTTTGACTCCATATTACCCTAAGGCACTGATATTCTCTCCAACGTTGAGCTTGTTCATCTTTCAAACTTTCAAACTTTGAAACCCTAACTAACCCTAGCATGCTAACCAGGGCTGACGTCATACTTGACGCAGCCAACCCTCTAACCCTGCAATAAGTGATGACATCATTCCTAATTTGAACTATTGTTGATAGAATAAACTGTTGGCTTGGTCATCCTGTGATAGATATTGAACAATTGGTAAATTTCATTGGCTAATTGACAAAACGTTGACCTTCTTTGTCTATTGCATTGCTTAATTAAACTAACCCTAAAGAAGATGACGTCATCCTTAGGATATTGACGTAGCACTCTATTGTGTATGGGAAATAAATGACATTTAATACATTGATTTAATTTTCATTAGATGCTATATTATTCGAGTGTTTATTGACAAAGTAACATTATATGCCATTGTCATTATTGCAAACATTGACTTCATCAATATTTACTGCTATATATGCTCATATACATTAAAACTTTGATAGTCATCGATCTATGAAGTACTAACCATTATTGAATGTATTAGTTTCATTGTTGTCTTGTCTCGCAAGCAAGTGCCTTCTCTGTGGTTATTCTTCAATTGACTATCTTCTTGGTGGTAATCTGTGAAGGGGAAACTAGCCTTTTCCTTTCAAACTCCAGGTTGCCAGGGACGTCTCCCTTGGGCTTAGACACCCTAAATAGAAAGGACCTCCCCATTGTGGTGACATTGGGTGGGGTAGGTCCCTGTTACGCCAGTTTGACCCCTATCCTATAGCCTTAAGACCTAAACTACAAACTAAGCGATAGCAGGACAGAAGTAAGACAGTTTCCCACATTTACTGAATAGAACAATTTAGAAAACTTCTCTATAGAGTTTTAATCAGAGGTTTTGGATAGTCAAAGTCTACTAGTGTTGGATATGGCACTAAGGGACACACCTGCATGATGGTGGGGTGCACATAAGGAGGTAATTCAGGATTGGTATTAGTGTAAGCGACTGATGCACATAATATTTGGTAGCAGTCAGCAGGATAGACCCTTACAGAAGTATGATGTAAGAGGGAACCCAAAACATCATAGAAATGATTGTGTCACTAACTGGAGATTGGTACCACCAGGGGAATGGATGCATTACTTTATTCGTACACTAGAATGAATACCTAGTAATTGGTACAAGGAGCAGGACCTGCGCAGAGAAATTGTGAGTTGGGGTGCATTGCAGCTGAAATTTATTAAGACTTTTGCATTTGAAAGTGAGAATCCATGGGTGGATCTATCATTACAGAGGATGAAAAGGAAAATATTTGAAGATTATGGGGTAGATACAGTGATAGTAGACAGAGATTATAGAAAATAAACACTTGAAAAGATAGTTTACTGTTATTGGGTCGCAGAGGATGAGGAAGTAAAAGACAATCTACATGACATACATATAGTAGAAGGGGAAGGAGAAAGAGGGTTGGAAGGACCCTAGCTACAATCAGAAGAGTTCATTCCACCTATAAAGATTAAAAAGGTCAATATTAGGACTGAAGAGAAACCCAATAGCCAACATTGGAGACTACTAGGATAGTGAGACAATGGAAAAGATAACTGAATTATTGCGCGAATATAGTGACTTATTCGCAGCCACATTTTCAGAGATGAAAGGGGTAGCAGGAGAACTTGGAGATATGAATATACCCCTCAGTCCAGATGCAAGACCAGTGAGACAAATACCATACATATTAAACCTCATCTATAAGCAGAAGGTTAAGGCAGAAATTGATATAATGTTAGAGTCGGGAATCATAGAGCCTGTGGAAGAATCAGAGTGGATTAGTCCAATGGTGGTCCAGGAAAAGAAGACTGGAGGGATTAGGATATGTGTGGATATGAGAAAGTTAAATGATGCATTCCTACATGATCCTTTTCCTACTCCATTTATAGATGAAGTTTTAGAGAATGTGGAAGGGCGGGAAGTCTACTCCTTCACAGATGGATTTTCAGGTTACCATCAGATCAGAAATGATTTGGAGGACAAGTAAAAAACTACATTTGCAACAGAGTGGGGTCATATCAGTACACAATAATTCCATTTGGTTTAAAGAATGCACCAACAATATTTTCCAGAGTAGTAGTAGTTGCATTTAAGAATTTTATACATAGATTTTTGGAACTTTATCTGGATGATTGGACAGTCTTCAATTTATTAAAGGACCATGTAGAAATTATGAGGTTAATGTTAGAAAGATGTAGGCAATGTAATATTTCCTTGAACATTAAGAAATGTATATCCAGTACATTGTTTGGCATCCTACTTGGACACATTGTATGAAAACATGGCTTGATAGTAGACCCTGCAAAGATTGTTGTTATTGTCAATGTACCACCACCAAAGTCAATGCGCTATTTGAGAGCAACATTAGACCACACAGGGTACTACATGGAATTAATAAAGGGATATGAAAAGATTATTGTGCCCATGGAGAAGTTACTAAAGAAAGACATCATGTTTCAATGGAATGATGAATGCCAAGAGATCTTGGAAATATTGAAGGAGAAGATGGTGACAACACCAATTCTAAGCTTTCTAGATTGGACAAAAGAATTTCATGTGCATGTGGACGCTTCATCCATTGCACTTGGAGTAGTTTTGGCACAACTAGGTGAAGGAGACATTGATCACCCAATATATTTTTCTAGTAGGAAGTTATCTGAGTCTGAGTAGAACTATAATACTACAAAAAGGGAAGGTCTAGATATGGTATATTCCTTACAGAATTTCAGACATTATTTATTGGGTCAACGTTTTAAGATGTTTACAGATAATTTTACATTGAAGTACCTAGTTAACAAGTCAGTGTTGGGGGGGAGGATATGTAGATGGTTATTATTGTTTTAGGAATATGATTTTGAAATCATAGTAAAACCAGGGAAGTTGAATGCAGGACCAGATCATTTGTCAAGAATTATTAATGGAGATGAGCCAAAGAACTTGGAGGAGAATTTTTCTAATGCTAACTTGTTTTCTGTTCATATTGTTGATGATTATTTTGCCGACATTATTGGATTTTTTAGCACATGAATGGCTCCTAAGGAATTTACTATCTCGCAGAAAAAACAGTTGGTTGTGCACACTGCAGACAATGAGTTGATTGGAGTTCATTTATACAAGTTAAGTGCAGATGGAATTATGAGAAGGTGTGTGATGGAGCATGAATGCTCCATGGTGCCAGCAGAAGCACGTGAAGGGATAGTTGGAGGAAACTATCCAAATATCCTATAGAATAGAAGGTGTTGCGTATAGGATTATGGTGGCCTAAATTACATAAGGACGCAAAGGAATATTGTTAGAACTATGATGTCTATTAGAGGGTGGGAAAACCATCCAGAAGGGATAAAATGCCACTTATGCCCCAAGTAACTTTACAGGTATTTGATAAATGGGTTATGGATTTCATTGGAAATATTAATCCACCAACAAGGATATCATAAGCCAAATACATCATCACTATGACATAATACTTAACGAGATGGGAAGAAGCAGCCCCAGTGAAGGACTCCAATGCATAAACTACAGTGCGGTTTCTCTTTGAGAATGTGGTGACCAGATTTAGATGTCCTAGAATTTTGTTGAGTGATTAGGGAACTCATTTTACTAACAAGACAATAAGATCTATGACAGAATAATTTGATATATATCATCAGAAGAGAACACCTTACCATCCGCAGGAAAATGGTACAGTAGAATATTTTAACAAGATTCTAGAGAATGCATTGACAAATATTTGCAATGTGAATAGGGATGATTGGGATTTGAAGGTATCAGCAGTGTTATGGGATTACAGGACTACATGCAAGAAGCTTATAGGATAGACACCATTTAGACTGGTGTATGGGAAAGAAGCAGTGGTTCCATTGGATTATTTAGTACCTAGTATGCTTATTGCAGCAATCACCAACATGACATAAGAAGGTGTTGTACAGAAAATATTGAATCAGTTGATGGAGTTGGAAGAAGACAGAATTTTAGCAGTCTTCCACTAGGAAGTACAGAAAGAGAAGGACAAATCTTGGCATGATAGGAACATAAAGAAGAAAATATTTAAGGAAGGAGATCTAGTTCTCCTCTATGACAACGGTATTTACAACACCCTGGGAATTCAAGATGCACTGGTTAGGGCCTTATCAGGTAGAGTCCATCACAAATGGAGGTGTTGTGCAACTAAAAGATCTTGCAAGGAAGACTCTCAGAGGATTGGTGAATGGCAATTGACTGAAGTTGTATCAATACAGTCGACCTAACAACCTGAGGTGAAAACAGAGAAATAAGGTATGATTGTACATACTGTGTATAGTAGATGTTAGAAGAAAAAGACAAAAACCCATAAAAAGAAGAAATATAACAAAAACACAAAAAGAAAGAAGATTATTAGAGGTTTTGATGTAATAGAATTGTTATCATTAACAAGTGCGCTGCAGAAAAAAAAAAAGTGTTGAAGACACTGTGCGCTAGAAAATAGTTGACAGACACAAAAGTGGAGCGCGCAGAAAAAGTGAAAAAGTGACAACAGTCAGTGCGGAATAGTTTTCATTTCGTCGTCCCGCTATAAAGTCGCAAAAGGGGGGAAATGTGGTCATTTGTGTTTTTCCGATAAGGAGAAGAACAAAGAGTGAGAGTTGAGCATGAGAGAGTGCAAATTGATCACAACAAGTGGAGATTTGTGGTCAGCAATTTAAATTTCAGCAGGATGTCGCCACCAAGAGTTAGAGCGTCGAGCGGGGTCGGGTGAAACATGAGAAGTAGTGCTCAGGTGACACAGAAAGGGACGCAAGAGATGCCCACAGTCGTGGATGTGGATGATATTTACATGCTAGAGTATGAGCCTACTACCATGCATGTGGAGGAGGAACAAAACTAGCACATGAGGTCGAGAAGCCGGAGGAGGACGCAAAGAGGAGAGAATCTAACGCATCTAGGGAAAAGGAGCCACAACAGAGTGAACAGGCCACAGATTCAGTGCAACAGGGCCTAGAGCCAGAATAAGAGCATGAAACAGAGTGTCGGGGCATACTAGAGGTCGGGGTGTCGTCCCCGCAAGGGAAGAAGAAAGCGTGAGCTGAGAGCAGTGTGCAAGGAATATCGCACACACAGGAGGAATTGGAAATTGTAATGCCAAAGATCCCCGAGGGAGTGAAGGTCGAGGATGAGATGGTGGGAGGAGTAGATACCATCAAATACTCTGATCATGACATAGTTGACGCAGTCAAATTCCCATATTTGGCACCGCAAAACTATTTGGAGAGCAGGGGATAGGTCCCATCAGGTGCACCAGTGTTGGAGCCTGCCCAGTGGATCCTAAGACTCTACAATATAGGAATAATGAATTTGATGGATATAACGCACTTTGGGAATGGTCAACACATCAATGGATGTGTGAAGCAACTCATAGTAAGGGTGCATGGAGGAATTCTATGGATGGATAGGCCAATTCCTATCAATGTTGATTTGATCGTAGTAATCACAGGGCTACCCATAGATGCGGAGAAGCCAAAGAAGTACTTAGAGGACAAAACAAAAGCAAAATTCATCTCCGGCGAAATCAAGGAAAAGTATGGTATGAAGAGAGGTAACATGGGAATTAGGATCAGTGATATTAACGATCTCGAAACAATATTTGAGACAAGGTTGTTAGGTTGCAAGTTAATGCAGAAGTGCGGAAAGGAGGAAGCACCAGCAGGAGTGGTAGCAGTTGCGATGCAATGCCCGAAGGGGAGCTCAATGAGCTAGGCCCCTTATCTACTTAACTCTTTCTTGGAGGATTGCAAGGACACGCATGATTGGGGCTTTGAGTTCCACTACTCATGGTTACTCATCCTCGTTGCATTGGTAGGATGGAAAGAACCAACATACAGTATGTTCCTGCAGAGGACAGGAAAGTGTGGCACATCCCGCTACACATCGCTTCGAAGCACAGTAGACCCAAAGGCAAAGAAAATAAACGACGATGTATTCACTCTATACTTGACAGAGATCCAGAATAGGTTAGCATACAAATGGAGGATTTCCCCATAAACTGTCTAGGATTTTGGATAGATAGAAAATTTCCAAGCATTGCGCCATAGAATGTGGTTACAGGAAAAGAGGGGCACAACCAAGAAGTGGTTATAGCTGAGTTACTGCGTGACAACGCAGGACATCCATATGGAGGTCAAGGATTAACCTGAGGAGTGGAAAGTGCCAATGATCCCAAAAACAGCACCAGCAGTACAAACTCAGACACAGGGTATAACAGTCCCCGCATAGTAGACATGCAGGAATGGCACTAGTAAGAAGAAAAAAGAAACACAAGGTCTAGTGGGGAAAAGCAGCCCTATACAAAAGAAAATTAGGACACAGAAGAAATCACAGGATGGTTCTACAAGGGACCCACTGCGCATAGAGCAGGCACCAAGAATTACAACAGAGCAGGTGCACGTAAAATAAATAAGAACAGAGACACAAGAGAAACCCGTGGAGGAAGAAATTGGGCAGGATGCAGGCATAGATACATAGATGCCAGAGGCATATAATCCATCAGATGCCTAGAGAAAGAGAATAGGGGAGTAAGCAAGTGGATCTAGAAAGAAGGAGAAGGCCCACAAAAATCCAATGAAAACATCACTGACAGCATATGATGTGGAGTTGATAGCCACCATAGTCGAATATCGACTGTTAGAAGTATGGGAGAATGTTGAGAATCACAGGACGTCAATTCTGGAACAAATACAAGAAGTAAAAAATGTGTTGGAGAAGTTGAGGATCAAGGCATAACATCAAAAGAAAGATAAACCAATGCAGACTAGAGAAGGAATACATGTTGGAGAGATAGTGCAGATAACAGCGCAGGGGAGTGTAAATTTCATCATAACGCATGAAATGATGTTTATTGATGAGCAGACAGCACACAAGCCCCTAAAAGACATTGAGACATTGGACTTGACATTTCCCAAGATTCCAACAAAGGCGCTATATAAATTACAAGTTAGCGTCACGTAAGAAATTCAATCCAGTGAAAGGTCTGATGCGACGAACTTACAGTTCGCGCAGGAAGACAACACCTCACTGAAGGAGGAAGTTATCCAAGAAGGGAAGGTGAAAAAGATAGAACACCAAAAATTGGACAAGATGGAGAAACAAATAAATGTAGTATTTCAAGCCATCTCAGACAGTGCAGAATCAGAGGGAGCATCTTCAGAAGAGAATATGAGGAAAATAGCGCAGGCTTTGGAGCAATATAAAAACCAGTTTAAGGAGTTGGAGGAGCGCACAGTACCTACTACTCCTCCATAATTCAGAGCGAAAAGAGAGCAGGACGCAACAACCTCTGTAGAGAACATAGTGCAGAATATACATAGAATGACATAACTGTTGGAAAAGAGCACCCAGTTGTGGACACAGCTTTTAGAGGATGAGAGCCTACAAGAGTTGCAAGGGAAGGAAGACAAATTGCATCCAGCAATGGCAGGTGTAAATCGGCGACAGAAGACAATGTCATTTCCAAAGAAGATCAAGACTTCCACAAAAATGAAGAGCTTACAGGCAGAGAAAGAAGCGGTGCAGGCACAAAAAATTGCAAGACAGGCTCAGTTGGAGCCCCTGTAGGAAAAGGTGGAGCAGCTGATCGTGGAGATCGATGTAGCGAAATTGCACATAGAGAAGATAGGCTTGTATGGGGGAGAAATATTGAGACCTCCAATCACCACGCAGGTGGTAGAAGCCATGACAGAGAAGAGAAACCATGCTCAGGAGAAATTATAGCGGATAACAGAGATGTACGAAGCACTGGCACAAGTAGTGAAAGATGTTGGAGTCCATGAGTGACCCTGGATGAGTCACGATGTCAGTGTTGGGGGCATGTTGGTGCAGGACAATTTTGGGAAAAATTGAATAAGTTTTGAAGGAATTAAAGTAGCGCCAGAAAATAGAGGAGCGCATCGGAATAGAAGAAAAGCAGCAACGGAAAAAGAGGAAAAAGCCGCGCCAAGAAAAGTTGTTAGAAAGTGGAAACATTCTTGCAGAGCAGTTGGAAAGTGGACAAGCGTCGACTTGGATTAATGTTTGTATTGAGGACCAGCCGAGATTAAGTCAAGGAGAAAGTGGAAAAACCTAATCCTCTTAGGGTTAGGGTTTTTGTAAGGGCTTTGTCCTAATTATGTATAAGTAAAATGTATTAGGCCGATGAGGGGGTTGTCATTTTTTGTTGACAAATGTAATGTTGAGATCATACTCGGAATTTTAGTTGAGTAGAAGGTCTCGTTGAGATACTTATGTGATCTTTGGAGATCTGGTGTAATGGAGGAAGAAAGGTATAGTGCACAGCACTAGATTTTGCAGAGAATATGAATAAAGAGCCCAAGTGACAAATCTGTGGTCGTAGCCCCACAGGGGGTGAATGATCCAGGGGATCAAATTTTGTTCAAAATTCAAAGTGCTCGGAATCACTTCAAATCAAACAGGTGCATAGGCCTCATCGGCACGAACCCAACGCAACTCGTTTGGGTTCAAAGAGATGTCAGATGAGAGAGATATCGCGTTCTGTTCAAATCGTCAAATAGGCAAAAAAAATGTGTTGACTGTACAGTCCGTACAGACGTTGACGTGGCAGAGTCATACGACACGTGGCAGGGATGAGTTAGCAAGGTTGTACGACATGTGGCAGGTGTTGGTTGGCAGTTGGACGATGAATCGTTTCTTGACACATGGCTTGTTTGTGACGAATGGGATGGCGACACGTGGCCCAATCAATGGTCGCCACGTGTCACCTTGGCTATGGTTTAAAATCTATGTAGTTGGTAGGACTCGACCCCGCGACCTCCGGGCGGGGGAAGAGCCTTGGGAAGGGCCGCCCAACCGGCGCGCCCACATATGGTTCTTAACATACATATGAGTTTTAATTTATTTGAATTGATATATGTTGTGAGTTGGGGCGCGGTCCAGGCCGGGGCTAATCCCCAGCCCTCGGTCATATATGTTTGCAATGTAACCACTGGTGCACGTGTTCCAAACCTTTTACCATGTGTTTTAAAATGTGGCCCCTTTTTGAATGAGCGTGTGGTCACATGGTGGCTCATATGCCCACGGGTTTTGGCAGTTAGGGGCTAGGCGCGCCCTAACCGTCCTACAGTTCGCACTGTTTTGCAGTTCTGCCCAGTGCTGAGTTTTAACACAAATATGCACGCCGGGGCTAGGTTGAGGAGGCAAAGGTGCATTTTGGTGATCCAGAGATAGCAAGTTTGAAGGGGAACTTCCAGGAATCCTATCTTCTTCAATTTGTGGCCAAACGAGGTGCCAAAAAAGCCCAGCTAGGGGTTTTTGGATGTTTTGAAGCCATTGGAGCCATCTATTTGGAATTTTGAGCATTGTAAAGCACATATTTTATCACTTTGAGAAAATAATACAAAAGATCCATTGGAAGCTGGACCAGGAGATGTAGCCCAAGAGAGGGGTGAACTCCTTTATCATTTGTTGTGTTATGTGTTTTCTGTTCACTGTTATTTGTTGCTAATTATATGCATCTTGAATGTGAAATTTCTATAAAAGTTGTGTTTGAAAAATTCATCCATTTACATAATAACACTTGAATTAAAACTTGCAAATATTTTCAAGAATACAAGTCTTTATCATTTTCAGATCAATTTGGTATCAGAGCTTAGGTTTTTGAAGGCTTGATTATTTGCAAGTGTTTTGTTTTCTGATGCTCACAAGGTTGAAACTCACAAGAGGAGAAGGTCAACTTATAGATCCAAGTCCTCATCCTTGAAGAATAAAGATTATATCATCACCTCAAGCTTCAAGGAGGCATTCACCAAGTATGGCTCATGAAGAGAGTCATGAACATATTCCTACAGAAGATGAAGATCTCAGAAAGGCTTTCATGGAAATGAGAGAAATGATGAGAGCCTTGATGGAA
>JASDQU010425153.1:0-10021 GCA_032191745.1 Picea mariana
CAATGCATTCACCCGGAGATTTCCCGATCGGCCAAATGCCGACGTGTTTGAGCCCCTGGCTGACCCTGGTTCTTGTGACCGTTACCTGTAACCGCGTCCTTATCTCCGACAGCTGGCATCCACTAATCCTCTGTCCTCCTTCGCTGCAGTGCTGACAGCTGTACCCAACTTATCGGGATTTCGCGGTTCGCGATTTCGAGTTGCGCAAAACCTTTGTGCCCGAGATCTCCGATATCCCGATCGGCGATATGCCGACTCGCTCCTGATTTCCGACACTTGTCCCTTAGATGGACGGTCCCGATACCTTAGGGATTTCGAGACCTTCGATCTCTGGTTTCCTTTAATCTCAGGAACTCCGATTTCCCGATGTACGATATGCTGACGGTGGCTTGATCTTCGACACCTGTCCCTATTCCTCCATACTCCTTTTCACCCGATCCCCGAAATTCCGTACAAAGCTGTGATCAACGATCCTGGTGTGATCTTGCATTGACGGTTGCGATTGAATCGCAATATCGCGTTTCGCAATTTCGGGGTTTTTATTGACGAGTGATATGGACCTTTCAAAGTCCCAGACCCCGATATTCTGATGACGTCACACGTGTTTTGACACGTGTTAAACAATGCCACGTGTCACTCTGATTCGTGACATACCTGTGCCTGAACTGTTGAATCTTTCTGCCACCTGTCATTAATTGGTTGTGCCATGTGTCATCACTTGGTTGTGCCACCTGTCATCATGTGGTTGTGCCACCTGTCAGTCGGGATTTCGCATATCGCGAAATCGGGGATTTCGTTGTAGAGTGAAATTGCATTATGAAATCCCGATCCCCGAATTGTCGATGGCTTATCGTCCTCGCTTCTTTTGCAGATCTGACGGCTGTTGGGTATCTGCTTCTAATATGACGGCTAAGACCTGTCCTCCTATCGAGCTTCTCCCTATGGTGCTCGATCGTTGCCACGCGTCCTTCCAAATAGACGGTCCTGATTATGTCGGGATTTCACCTTGGCTTTTCCAGATGGTATATCTCCCTTGCAGCTTCTGTCTGATCTGACGGCCCTCGTTCTTTCGAGAAATTTGAATGAGATCCTATGGTTGTGGATCTCTGTCTTCCTTCTCTTCTTCACGCCAACTCCTGCACTTAACATCTGCGCAGCTTCGCCCGATCCAACAGCTGTCATGATTTCTGAGTGAGATCCGATAGCTCTTAGTCTCTTTCCTGTGCTCCTTGCCCGTAAAAGAGCGCTATGCCTCCTGAGTTTATGATCCTCGAATCCTTAAAGGGTTTTATCCTTCTTATCCTACCAGCTCCGTTGTTGCCATCAATGACAACAACCATCAATACACATTCGTTGCTTGTTCAATATTTGCCAACATATATGTCCTCCATGCTTTTGTTCCACATTAAATATTGTACCACACCAGATGAGATTTGGATCAATTTAGAGGAACTATTTGGAAAATAGGAAAAAATGAGAGGCCATATGCTTGAGGTAGAGATAAATTCCTTAGATCTGAGTAATTTTGATAACATTCAAAACTTATTTAAAAATTTAAAGTCCCTCGTTCTTTATCTAAAGGGATGTGGCATAGACAAATCAACTCAACACAATTAGTTGATCCTTTCTATTCTCAAAAAAATTAGTCTGAATTATGTTGATTTGATCCCATCGTTCCATACAAATAGCTTCACTTCAAGAGAAACCTATAAAATTATGACATTGTATTAGTTTATTGAATCCATAATGCATGATAAATATAATCTGATCAAAATGTGGATAATCAAGGTACCCAATCCACAGAAACTTGTTGTTCCTGGGAGAAGTAACACTTCCAATTCAAATTCCAAGCATAAAAGAAAGGGAAAGGCACATGCACAACCAAAGAACAAGGGTAATCCAAACCATTTGATGATTCCTCATGATCCAAAGGTGGAAAAGTAAAGAAAGGGAAGACCAAATGTGGTTATTGGAGTTGTAACTATCATCCTAAATCAACATGCATGAAGAAACATATTGATATGATGGCATAGAAAGTTTAGAAGAACAATGTTGGGGGTCATATCCCCAAAGCTTCCAAGAAGAAGTCGGAATATCAAGAACCAAACAAATGAAGTAACGTGCATGCATTGATTTCCATTAACTCTTCTCTGGATTCATGAATATTAGAATCTGTCACACACCCAACCCCCCAAGTAGAAATTTAATGGAAAGGGGTATAAATTTTGCGCTTTCCTACAACACCATGAATTCCTCGAATGAGGACACCGTTATTGTGTGCTCATCGAGAGATTTCCAATGACTAAAACCTTTGCCAACATTGATCCCTAGTTTGGGATTTATATCCTTTCGAAGTTTTTGGGGTGTCATTAGACAATGGCCATCCCCTTCATCATGTGGAATCCACGTAACTTCACCTATCTCATACCAAATTGTAACAACCCCCAACAATCTACTAGAAAATGTCACTTTAAAATAATAATAAAAAAAAATCTCACTCTGCTTTTGATAGTCAAAATTGTCCATACCCATGTATAAACCTATGGGACTATGGCACACAGAGCTCTTTGTGGAAAATCATACATATAATTTTAAACAAATAATATGCATTCCACTAATACACAAATTAATGTGAAAATCACAACAATCTTCTACAACATCTTACCAACTGTGTGCAAACCTTCGATGAAACTCCCATTCTTATACCACGTTTCTCCAACTATCAACAATGGGTCAACCACAAGTTGGGACTAAACTCCACCCATGGTAAGGGGAATCTTAGGATAGGCAGAGGTTACAAAGTCTCTAGGAAGGATTTTGTCCCTAGGAGTCTACTCACATCCACATATTATATTCCCTCACTCCCCACATTCCTGTCCTATCCCAGGGAGTGTGCCCCTTCTCTGCTCGACAATCCTTCGATTACCCCACTCCCGTGATAGGGCTTCAACAACAAGCCGAACATGAAGTCTCAAAGCACTACAACTGTCGTGAGGCTCCCTCTGGGAAAATCACCTCCCCAGCTACCTCTCTCACTTGGAGAGAGTTTCTCACAGGCCTGACAACATGCTTCTTTAGTCCAACTCCCAGGACAATCCAATCAGGGTAATCACAACAACAAAATAAGGTATGGCTCTGGTAATGAAAACAAGCTACACTAGTCTACAAAAAAATGTGAGCCGCAAGAAAAAAATGGCTAGGGTGCGATATGGCTCAGGAACTACGTAGTCTTTTCATGCTTCACATGACTAAAATGGGTTATCTTCACATAGTTTGCAAGTTACAAATTTTGCATAAGTCAACAATGGAGGAAGTGGTTGGTTGCGTGAATGCTCAATGTCTGAGTGCATGTGTGAATGGGGATCATGGTAAGAATGGCAGAGCAAACATGCACAATGACTGATTTCCACACATAAAAATGCATGCACCAAGATTGAAACATGTCTCTCTTAGGAGCTTGTTCCTCTCCACTTGGAGTCTGTTCATTTTCCCAAAGGAACTTAGGATAACAGATGTTATTTCCCAAGCCTTATTCTTTCAGGAAAATATATTATAAAAAATATGCGGGTATTTTTCCCGCATGGCCTCTTCGTGCTCCCAAGTGGCATCCTTGGGACCGTACAATCTCGATGTCTTGATTCTGGAGCTACTTGATTTTCTGGTCCAAAATGTGTACCAGATGCACTTGCAAAGCACCTCTTTCTCCACCTAAACCACATTCCAATCAATAACATGATTAACATATTTTATATATTTCTTAAGAAATGATACATGGAATACATTATGGATGGTCATAGATGCAGGCAATGAAAGAATATAAGCTACATGCCCAATCCTTTCTACGATTTCAAATGGCCTACAATAATGAGCTGCCAATTTGGAATAGTTTCCAAACTTCAGGGAACTTCTATTGGCCTTCACTTTCAGAAACACATGATCTCTAATACAAAATTCTCTATTAAGTTTTCCCTTATTAGTGTAGCTTTTTTTCCTGTCTTGGTCAACCTTTAAATTATTCTTAATCTTTGACATATGCTCTTCCATTTCCTTGAGAAACTCAATCCCAACTACTACTCTACCAGTTGGGTTGTCCCAACTTATTGGTGTGTTTCACTTTATGCCATAAAGTGCCTCAAATGGGCTCATCTTCAAAGATGTTTGGTTACCAAGTGTAGATAGTTTTCCCATTTAGATGGTTTGTCCATCACGTACATCCTTAGCATATCCTCTATCACTTGGTTCACACTTTATGTTTTCCCATTAGACTCGGGATGATAAGTTGTGATGAAGTTCATATTTGTTATGAACCATTTGAATAATCCCCTCCAGAACTTTGAGGTAAAATTTGGTCTCTGTTAGACTCAATTTTCTTGGGTATGCCATGAAAGAGTGATACTTCCCTCATATAAATATCAACAACATTGGTTTCCTTGTGAGTAATCTTCATTGGAATGAAACATACAGATTTAGTAAGCTTCTCCACCACCACCATGATAGAATCATGCTATTTTCTTTCTCTAGGAAATTTGGTGATGAACCATTGACACCACTTCCCACTTCCACTCAGGAATGGGAAATGGCTGCAGCAACCCAGTTGGGTGTCTATGCTCAGCATTGACCTTCTGACACTCCAACCATTTAGCAATGTACTCAACAATTTCCTTCTTCATTCCTGGCCAATAGTATTGGCTCTTGACAATGACAATGGTTTTCTGATATCCTGGGTGTCCAACATAAGGTACATTATGCATCTATTTCAATATTGTACTCCTCAATTCAGGATAATTGGGTACATAATGTTGTTCCTGTATAGGATAATTTCATCATTTCCTAATTTATAATCTTCAACCTTCTGCTGCATTTTACCTTGTTGTAATTGTTTTACTAACTCCATGTACTACAAATCTTCTTTTGCAGCCTTAGAAATTCTTCCTTTAAGATAGTTTTTATACATGCTAATGGTTGTAGCATGCAGCTCATGCACTCTCCTATTGAGTGCATCAACCACTTTTTTATATTTTACTTTGATGTGATTGATATAAAAGTCATACTCAGAGGAATTCTAACCATCTACTTTGTCTGGCATTTAAAGTTGGTTGACCAAACAAATATTTCAAAACATTATGGTATATCCTCATCTCAAATATTTTTCCCATAAGGTAGTGCCTCCACTTATTCAAGGCATTTACTATGGATTCCAATTCCAAATCATGAGTGGAATAGAGCCTTTCATGCTCTTTCAATTTTATGGATTCAAAACATACCACAAATCCGTTCTGACTAAGGACTCCACCAAGTCCTTCCTTGCATGCATATGTGCAAAGCACAAAATATTCATTCGGATCTACAATTCTCAGAATTGGAGCACTAGTTAACAACTGCTTCAATTGTTGGAAGTTCCTTTCACATTTTGTTTTCCATTGAAACTTCACCCCCTTCCTTTGCGAGGAATTGATCGGGTGAGCAATCCTTGAAAACCCTGCAATGAATCTTTTGTAGTAGCTAGCTAGACCCATGAAAGATCTAACTTCTGTCACATTCTTGATTTTTTTTCACCCTTTAATATATTCAATCTTTTTTAGGTCCACTAATATCTCTTCTTCGGATATGATATGCCCCAAATAGTGAATTCGGTTCTGATAAAATGAGCACTTGCTCAATTTGGCATAGAACTGGTGCTCTCTTAACACTTGTAACACTATCCTCAAGTGATGCTCATGTTCTTCTTCTGACTTGGCATATAAAAGTATGTCATCCAAAAATACAATGACAAACATGTCTAAGTAATCCTAGAAAACACCATTCATCAAGAACATGAAAACAGTTGGCACATTTGACAACCCAAATGGAAACACTGTGAATTCGTAATGATCATACCTTGTCCTGAAGTCCGTCTTGTTGATGTCTTCCTGTTTGATCCTTACTTGATTGTAACCAAATCTTAGATCAATATTTGAAAATATATTTTCATCCTTTACTGATCAAAGGTATAATCAATCCTTGGAAAAGGATACTTGTTCTTTATAGTTACTTTGTTTAACTTCCTAAAATCAATACATAACCTGAATGTCTCGTCCTTCTTCTTTACAAATAAAACTGGGGCACCCCAAGGTAACGCACTTGGGCATATATACCCCATTCTTAAAAATCTCTTCAAGATGCATTTTCAACTTCTTCAGCTCTGGTGTAATCACCCATTAGGGAGTCTTGGATACTGGAGTTTCTCCAGACATCATATTTATAAATAAATCAGCATCTCTTTTAGGAGGTAATATTGGTATCTCCTTGAACAGATCCTCAAAATATTTGAGGAACACATGATCCTAAATATTTATCACCCTATCCTTAGCATCTTCCTCCATATGATACACGATTATTTGGAAGCCCTTCCTATAACACTTCTTCAACTGCATTGTTGTGATCTCTCATACAATAACTTCCCTGGGAATTCCTTGGACTGTTCTTGGGTTCCCTTCCTCGTTCAGGAAAGTAATTGCCTTGTTATGACAGTCTAAGACAAAATGGTGTTGGTCCAACCAATCCATACCAATTATACAGTCATATGAACCCAAGGGCAGGAAGTTCAAATTCTCGGTACCCAACCCATGCATGTCCATTGGACATGATTTAACCAACTCAACAACTTTTCTCTTGTCTCATGTAGCCAGCTATACCAGCCAAGATTTCTCGTGATTTCTTCCTGGAAATTGCAATCTTTCCACTACCTTAGGATCTATATAGCTATGAATAGCTCCTGAATCTATTAAAATATTAAAGGCATGGTTATTTATCATACCTTCTACTTCAATTATGTTTTATTGAAACTTTTCTTTCTTGTTTTCCAAGGCTGCATAGATCCTTGGAACACTTCTACCCATGTCCTCCACTTTTTCATCTTGTCGTACATTGTGGACAACTCTCACTTTATAAATTATGTGCAGATAATATCTATACATATTATATCCTTTACAAACCAAACATTGAATGATTTTTTTCCTTGGTATTTTCCCACCCATCTCAATCACTCTAGGCTCTCTAGGGGTTTGTTGTCTCGGGGAACTATTTCTGAAGAAGGGTGGATTGTTCCCCTTCTTCCTCTGCTCCATATTGAATTTCTTATTGTCTTACCAAGCTCTTTGTAATGTAGGTTTTTACTTATGTTGATCGTCTAAGCACTTGTCTCTTCTTATGGCTTCCTCCAAATTTTTAGGATCATCATACTGAATTTTATCACTGATGAAAGATGGCAGCCCACTCAAGTATTTCTAGATCTTAATTGTTTCATATTTGATGAAGGATACATACTTAAATAGTTCTAAAAATATCCTTTCATACTCATCAATGGTCATGCTTCCCAGTTTGAATTGAAAGAACTCTTTCATCATTTTGTCATAATACCTCTTGGTTAAGTATTTCTTCTCAAAATGCTTCTTGAATTACTTCCAAGTAACATTCTTCTCTATGATGTGCTGCACTTGCACAAGTTGATCCCACCACATGGATTCCTTTTCTTTCAACTAACAAATAGCAATTCTTCCTTCCGCATGAGAAGAATAATTATGCAGTTCGAAGTATTTTCTCATGCCCACCAACCATGTCTCGACATCTTCATCTTTATTTTCCTCTCCATAAAAAGTATGAGTTTTGATATTATATGTTTCTCCTCTCAATTCATCCACCCCAGACCTCTTATTATTCCTTAAATGAGATGGACTTGAGATGTTGTGTTATCTCTTATTGGAATGTCCTTGGGAGTGATGGTGATCTCTGCTACCACTCCTTGATCTTCCTTTTCCCCCAGGGGTCCTGTGGCTTCTTGATTTATTGGAGCCACTCTCCTTATTCAAATTATTTTCAATTATGTCCAGGATTTTCATTAGCTTCATGTTGAGATCTTCATGTTTCTCCTTGGATTCATAATCCTTTCATTATCATCCTTGTAACTCCAGAAATCGTTTTGCAAATTTCTCATGGTTTCTACCATTTCATGTTATCATCCTTTTCTTCTCCATGTCCATTGGAGTTTGTTCCTTACATACCCAAATGGACATCAATTCCTCTAATGTCATCTTCCTGAATGTAAGTCTCTTATGCATCATCCATCTCTCTGCACCTTGTGATAACCCTGTTCCATTTGGACAATGGTTAATTCTGCAAAAATGTGCAGCCAAGAGAAGTTTGTCACGCTAATTGTTCTCAATAATTTCATGAAAACATGAATGATTTTGGTTCAATAATATTAATCAGAATTCCTTTTACTGATTTCCTAAGAATTTGACGGTTCAGATCCAATTTTTGGCTGAACAGTTATATTCTACTATTCAAGACCTTTATAAAAATTGTTTTCACGCTCAAATCTAAGTCTTAAGAAGAAAGTTATTGATGCAGGACCTCCCATCCTAAAACTATTTTATGCAGTCTTATGCTTGTAACTGCACTGTAAATCCTAAAATCAGAGTGCCAAGGGTCATCTTATCTCTCAGGTTCAATCATTAACAAGATCTAATATCCACATAACCACAGTTTTAATATAGAGGCATTGAACCTAGTTCTCCTTGTATACCCAAAGGACCTATAACTCCAAACCAGGTGATCGAGGATATGACCTCATTCAATTACTCAGACACTAACCTCCTATCAAGGATCGATGGTCATGCTTGAACTAACATGGATATCTATTATCAGGGATGATTGCGGAGTCCCAACTAGCACAATGTTTATCTCCTTTCCCGAGTTTTGTAATAAAAATTGCTCACCTGTAGTGGAATCGATGTCAACCACTGATCTTTTCGAATCTATAGATTGACAATCTATGAGGATTTCAGAGGTTAAACATGCATGGATTTTAGTTCTTCCCCTAATATCTACAACTTACCTCCACTGTATATTTTACTTGTGTTTATTCGATGGTCAAGGCTTAATCAGATGTTGATCTGACGGTACCCCTCTACAACTCCCAGATCTTATGGTTGTTGTGGATTTTTGTTGAATTCATCCATCGATGGTCATGATATATTATTTCCTTATATAGATGGCCTTTGTAGCTTCTTCCACTATCCAATTCCTCCAAACACTGAATTGACGAACTCCCAGAGTCTCATCAGCATCCAAGAACTAGTGTGCCACATGGAAGAGTTACAGAGTGGACGCATGGCTCCATCCAATGGATGCCATGCGTCATGTTCTAACTGGTATGAATGGAATGTCAAAAAAAAAAAAATAGGTTGACACGTGGCATGCTTAGAATGGTTCCACATCACCCTAGGAGATGTCTGCATGTCATGTCTCTTCGGTGCTATGGGACTTTGGGCCTTCGGGACTCTGGGTGTTCGGAGGTTTCTTCTACAGCAACCTTCAAAGCTCCCAAAAATTTAATTTTTTAACAGGTCCACATCACTCATGGTGACATCATTATGTCATGTCACACCAACACTCTGGAGCTTCAGGTTTTAGAGGATTCCATAACTTCTTCCAACATTTCATCTGAACACCGAATCCCTGAACTTCTAAACCTTCCGGGGTTCACTTAGTACAACTATCATCAAATAAGGTCGTGACACGTGACCCATCATTGAGTTACACATGTTGGATCCCTATTGGTACAATAGGGCATGTAAAAGTACAAAACCAGATGACATGTGGCATGCCTAAGAGAGGTCCATGTCACCCTAGGTGACATCATCATGCCACATCACAATTTGTGCATCGACACTTTGTAGCTCCAGGATTCAAAGGATTTCTCGGCTCAACACAACATTCCTCTCAAATGCCTCACTTTCGAACAATCACTTCTCGGAGCTGTAGAGTCCCGATTTTAATTTAAACTAACATGAATTAAAATAGAGTAGAAAATTTAAAAATTACTAGAAATTTGCTTACTTACGCATATTTATTCACAGATATTGGTAAATTAAATAACATTTTTCAAAATAATTTACATACAATTTAAAATTGAATAAACACTTCATAATTTGGAAAATACCTGTCACTGATGCTAAACTTGCGCTGCAGCTTGAATCCT
>JASDQU010425155.1:0-10021 GCA_032191745.1 Picea mariana
TAAAATTGGCAGTACAATTATTGCCAGACACTTCTCCACTTGAAGAACGGTTAGTATACCTTGAGCAGCTCAATGAGCAGCGTTGTGATGCGGCCCTGGCCAATCAGGCTCACAAACATAAGGTCAAGTGTCAGTATGATAGGTCCATTCATCCTCGTATTTTCTCTGAAGGCGACCTTGTCCTGGTCTATGACCAATATAAGGACCCCTTGGGGGCAGGAAAGTTCAAACCCATGTGGTTCGGACCTTTCATCATAAAAGAGGTATTAAAAAAGGGCACTTATCGTCTGGTTGATTTTGAAGGGAATGCTTTGGCGGAGACTAGAAATGGGCTCTACCTCAAGAAGTATTACTCATAGGAAGGTCACTGTGGGTAAATTTTTGTAACATATGTATAGTCTTTGTACTATTACTTTTTAGTTTCTTTTAAATGTTATGGACGTGTCATTGATGTTATCTTTCGTCAATATGGTAGATGTCAAGTGATTTCGAGGTGTTCATTGGGTATGTAGACAGTGCTAGTCGGCACACTTGGAGGCTTGCCTCCGCATCTTGGGTAATATTTACACCTCAGGGCCAGTAGTTATCTTCCAGAGGTATATGCATAGGTGACACCACAAATAATGTCACCGAGTATAGTGCAGTTATTGAGTTGCTTCGTGACACCTTGTCATTGGGTATCTCTCATCTCCGGGTCTATCTCGACGCTCAACTAGTTGTGTCTCAGTTAAACAGAGTATATCGGGTTCATGATCCAACCTTACACCGACGATTCCTTAGGGTACGTCTCTTAGAACGGAACTTTGATTATATTACATATTTTCATGTTCCTAGGAGATTAAACCAAATTACATATACTCTAGCTAATCAAATTTTAGATTGGCATCTTGCAAACATATGAAAGAACATTGACATAAGTATGTAAATAGATTTTTGCACATGTGATCCATAAGACACAAAAGATCAAAAAACCATATATAATATCATAAAGTAACCAGAGTACATAGATGGATGCAAGCGCCTCAAAAATAGGACCATTAACCAGTCACAGGGCTTATGCCCTCAAAAAATATATACAAGTAGTGCTCGTGGCACATAAAAAGTCTAAATAGGTTCAGGGCCTATGGGTCCTGTTATACTTGTCCACAGCATGGGATAAACTCCTAAACATTCGGACCCACGTCTAAGGTGCCCCCACTAGATGAGGCTGCATGGATGGCAGCAGGTCCTCAAACGTGGGTCCAAATGTTTCGGACCCATGTCTGAGGATCTCTCGAAAAGTCTATCCCTGCATATGGGTAATCCTCAATCACAGGGATCTGCTGGGACAGCCATGCATAAAAGTCATCATCGAAGGACTCGTTGGTCCTTCCACCACCCTGTCGTGGCAGTAATACTGCCCATCTACATACAGCAAGAAAAGAGGCCCGATGTCCTCATACCACTTTCCGAGGACTAAAGCTTGGAACTCTCTCGAAAAAGAATGAACACAAAATACTCTCGAACCCGAAGTTCCTTTGTGTCCGCTAACGACAATCTGTCAATTGCCTCTTCATACACTATAGTACTGTGGTACTCCAGTCAAAAATTTGTGCATTCAAGCACTGGATAGCACAGTTCATCTGTGCACGGGACGCCTGATGCAAGGCTACTAAATCGATAATCCGTCCAATGAGCAATAATATCGCTTGCAGCGATAGGTTAGTGATCTTACTTATGGGCACCTGGGAGCTCAAACGGTTTGTCCCAGCCTCATAATGCAGGGCTATCAGTTCTACTATGTTATGTGGCCCCGATGGAAGCGTCTTGAAATTGACTGGTTCCCCTCTCCTTGAGAGGCCAGTCAAAAAGTAGATATCCTCGGAGGTGGGCACCAGTGATTGCCCCTCTAGCATGAAGGCCTTTGCATTAGGGTGCCAATAGTCAACCAAGGCATTCAGTAGCCTCGGTTGCGCTCGCGTAAACAGACATAGGAATAACTTTAGCAAACCACATTGCATCAATGCAACAATGGCATTCGGATCTCCTGCAACCAACTCACCAACTTCTTCATGCTCCCTTTCCCTCCAATGGATATACATCCTACCAACACAAAAAAGTTCAGGAGGGTGAGTGAGTGATGTTTGGTTCTTTTTGTCTATAAAGGGGGGCCCACGCATGTTGTCTAGGTGACAGTCGTGTGTACACGTGGCCTGTCCAAAGATAGCCTGTGTGGACCTAGGGATGACCTTTTTAAAAGTCGACGCCCACCCAAAACATGAAATAAAAAACCAAAATAAAGAATTGAATAGCTAGATAGGGGAGTTTGTACTTACTTGGTTCAGACGGAAGTTCATTTCATCCAATGTAGCTCCCGGAATCACCGTTTTTATCAAAGGGGGTATTTTGGCTCCAGAGTCAATTTCCAAATCAACAATGGTGATAATGAGCTGCCAGCTTCTATTTATAGACTTTTTGGCCTCATTTTTTCACTTTTTTGGCCTCCCTTATCATTTTCTTTATACCAAAACCATTTAGAGTGATTCAGGAGTTATATGGGAGGGATTTGATCGGGTATTGGGACATTTTTTTTTGAGTTTTGAGGAAATTTTGACGGTCCATGAAAATTTTTCCAAGAATTAACTTGAGCATATAGGTTAGGTTACTACCCCGACTTTTGTGTCTCGTTGTCTTTTTCCTCTGCCATAGGATCCATCCCATCAGGTTGTGACATGGAACCATCATATCTTCTTTAGAAGTGTCGCAACTTGGCGGTAGAGCTTACCAGAACATGGATGCCCTAGGTAGGTCCTGGTTGCATTATGGTGTCCATGTCATCTCTAAAACATTGTAGGCTCGGGAATCCTTATAGTCTTTCCTGAATATGAGTTTGAGCCTCATTTGCATGATTCTTCTTCACTCTTGATCTCACCCTCAGGACTCCCCCAAAAAAAAAATAGTGGGTCTTCTTTTAAGCCCTTTTCAGACCCTCTAAACATGAAAAGATTTTCGAGCGATCTTGTGGCCTTTCACACTCATTAAACTGAAATTTGAAGTCACGTCTATCCGGCGGTAGTTTACCCCTTTTTCGGTCTGGATGGTCAACTGTACGAACAAAGGTATACTCTATGGAACTTTCGTTCTTTAGAAGAGTACTCTCAGGTATAATTTTATCCCTTTTTAAGGCGTGAGGGACTAAACTTACGAAAAAGGAACCCCCACATAGTCCATAGTTAATCTCTTTTCAGACTTCCTAAAATTGAAAAGATCGTCGAGAGACCTTATTCTTTCACACTCGTTAAATTGGTCCAGAAGAATATTCCTAACGGAGTCCATAGTTAATCTTTTTTTAGACTCGTTAAAAATGAAAAAATGGCCGAGTGATCTTGTCTTTATCACACTTGTTAAAATGGTTTTGAATAGACGTCTTGTCGGTGCTAGTTTACCCCTTTTTCGAACTGACTAGACTACCTTAAAAAAAGGTACCCCAATGGAGTCTCCTTTTATGTTTTTTTAGACTCTCTAAATATGAAAAACCACCGATCTTACCTTCTCTTGGCTCGTTAAACTTACATCGAAGGACGTTACCATTGTGTGTTTTATTAACTGCGTTTGCATACCTTATACACCATCCTTGTAATAGTTTGCTTCTGCGTCTTAACACCTTTGGCCCCCGGAGGATTTTTTCTCGAGTATCATTCTACTAGAACATCAATCTTGTCCGTGTGCCTTGAGCTTGTATGTTTTCAACACTCGTTCCCCCTTTGTAATGCAACATTCCTTTATTCTTTTTCCACAATTATCAAAAAGAACAAAAAAAAAAATTCAAATATACCCCAAAAAGAGGAAGGGAAAAGTATTTTCTTTATTGGCAACATAATGAGTCGCCCTTGGATAAAGCACATCTGTCCGTTTGTTCATCAGACTATGGGATGTAGTATGACCTTAGGAATATTTTATCGCTATATAGAGTTGTGTCCTCCACCGTTTGGTTATCCTTCCAAACATATGGAGATTTTGTGTTGCCTCCTGCTTCGTAGACTTATGATTAATGCCATGTTGCTTGAGTCTCATCATTTTTCATGCGGTTATCCAAGGGAAATTTGTCACCAAGCCTGAGTTGGCCCCTATGCAATATGTCTCTTGTCCTCATACCTGACCATCCTGAACATCCAATCAAGTCCTTGTTCGAAATCATTGAAGCGTTCAGTCTGATCATCAAGATTATCAAGTCCATGACCGATGAGCCGTCGAAGACCTATAGGTAGTGCAGTCGTACACTCATATTACACTCCTACCTGAGTTTTGAAGATTTTGAAGTTGTTTCTCCAACCCTGAAGATCTCATCTCCAGCCATCAGGCTGAATCAGCTTTTGGAAGATGGATACTCTATATGTATATCTTTCTGATTTCACGATGTATCTCCGTTGTGTATTGTTCGCGGCTACTCTTTATAGTTATTTGACATGGATCTATAGTGTATTTGATTGGTAGCCATGATTCTATTTTATCCTGAGCATGGGTATGCCCGCCTCGGTGAGACATGTGTTATTTTGCAAACGAAGCCTCCCAGTTCCTGATCCTTGGGCTCAATCGTTCGACACATCAGTAAATATTGGTAATGTATTTCGACCATCAGATGCTCTTCTGACCTCACACATTAGGGGGCATCTATTATAACCCTAAATTGCACCACACATGCTTACCTGGGATCAGGCCATCTCATATCCTTTCTTTTCCAAAGCACTGCTGAACAACTCTTTGAAAATTCCCTTTTATAAAGGCCCACACACCCTACTCCATTACTGCATGCGTGTACATGCTGGTTGACCCAAAACAGCCTACGTGGACCGACAAAAGCATGAAAAAAGGAAATTTTTCAATGGAACACAAAAGCTATGGGTGAGTTAACTGAAACTCTTGATCATGCATGGCCGAGGGTTCGTCCAAATACCTAGCTCCATCTAGCCTATAAAAGAAGGGGTAGGGGTCCCATTTGGAGAAGGAAAAAATATAGCAAAGAAACTCTGCCCATTTACGTATTCCCATTTTCCCAACCCTTTAGCCTTTCCTTGTGCCAAAGGAGATTCAAAGCAAAGCAGTTGGAGGACAATAGAAGAGGATCCCAGGATCAGGTTCGAGGAGCGGTGGTCGGTCTCAACTTTTGTAAGTTGACTCATTCAAAGTAATAAAGAAAATGCTTTTCTCATCCCAATTCATGAACTTTTATAGTTTGATTAGTATATGTTTGGATATGAGATGGCCTGATGCCAGGTAAGCATGTGTGGTGCAATTTAGGGTTATAACACTAGTACACAAGCTAAAGCTTGGTCTCAAAAGTTGTGGACTTTGACAAACCAACTACAGGCTTGGATGAGACCTACATTATGATTGTTGATAAAGAAGGATGCTCAAGATGATAGAGGCTTTACAATAAGAAAGAAACCATGATTTCCTATGTACAAAGGTAAGATTGTTGTTTATTTCCTATGTCACTAGAATCATTTTCCAATGAATTTTTCTTTGAATGGGAATTTGGGAAACTTGGAAGAAGTCCAAGCACAACTAATTTTGAAGGGAATTCCAGTGGTTGTGGGAGTATCCCAATTGTAGATGAGTTCAAAGACAACAGTGAATGTTCTAGGTTTGTTGACAGTAGGTTTTTTCAAGTTCTCGGAAGGATACCAAGAACAATAGTGTGCTAAGAGGAATCCCATAATGGATACTTGGTAGATATTTGTTGTAGATGTTGGAGGTGGCCTTGGCAGCCACCTTCCATCTTCCATTCACTTATCAAAACATATGTGGCTCATTGACTAGGACCAGGAAGTGGAGCCTAAGGCACTTGTAAAGGTGGCAAGTTTGATGAAAGGAAAGATAAAGGAGGATTTTTTTGGTGAGAAGAATGAAACTTGTGGTGGAACTAGGCCATCCTCTTCTCCACAATGATTCTAGGTTGGGAAACTTGTTGGGATGAATTACAATGGGAAATAAGGCACTAGTGCATGGGTTCCTTGAAAACCTTGTTGAGCTATAGGAGGCAACTTGGAAGCTTGAAGAAAAGCTGAATTCCTTTCCTTGTGCAGTTGTGACAATAGTGCCAAAGCAATGGACAATTTCTTGGAGGATAAAGGAATTTTAGTTCTATGTGGACAAATGGAGATAGTGAAGGATTCAACCAAGAAAATGTTAGCGTTTTGTGTGGATGGTGCATCCAAGAACGCATACAAAGTTGAAAAGGAATATGCTCTCTCACCGTTGTATATGAGGACCTAAGATGATTCAAAGCACTCCTTGAATAGTTTGAGGATGATTTCTAAATGACCCAAAGATCAAGGGATCATTGGTTGAAGGTGATCAAATTACTAGTTCAGATGTCTCCCTCTTAAGAAAGAGGTGTGGAATTATTTTGTTAATCATAACAAGAGGAATTGTTAGGAGAAGTTGGGAAAAGGTGTTTTTCCAAAGAAATAAACTAGACATAGGACTTTCATTGAAATTTTGGCATGAATAGTGAAAAGAAGTTGCGAGAGTTGATTGTAGATGGATGCATGGGTCTAGATAACATAGTGAAATATAGTATGTTCTAGAGGATATTTCTTAGGCTGGAAATAAATTTTAGTGGGGTAGGATGTAAGACTCTCACCTTTAGTGGATTTAGGCACCTTAGTTGCACAATCACATCAATGGTTAGGGACCAACACAAATGGATATGATGGACAAATGATGCCTAGACAAATCAGTTTTTGGTGCCTTGGTCCATTGACAAGGCACACCATGGATAATTTGGGTGCCCCTTATCATAGACAAGGTTCACCATAGACATTAGCATCTCCCAATAGTCAGACACACCAAGAGAGGCTTGGAAGAGAACTTGGCTAGAGAAAGAAAAGAAGGTTGTCAAGGGTAGCCTCATCCACAGAAATGCACTTTGCATAATGGAAAAGATTGGCATAGAGATATAGATCACTTAGGTGCCTAGAATATATATAGACCAACACATTTTGGTAGTCCACACTTAGGGGTTGTGATGAAAAATCGAAGTGCATTCAGGTACAAGTAGTCATGGATCTCATGTGGAATGATCTCATTGGGTGTACACCATCAGGAAAACATCCATCAAGAACACATCCACTAGTTACACTTGGGTGCACCTGGGTGCAACCAAATGGACTTAGATGGATCTGGGTGTTATCGTATAGACTAGTCCAACTGAGACAAGTTAGATAGATGAATTGAGATGAGTTGGATGGATGAATTGAGATGAGTTGAACAAGTGGATTGGGTAAACTTGGGATGACCTGGACAAATGAATTGGGCACAATTGGGAAGACTTGGGTGCACTTGGGCACATTGTCAGATGAACTGCCAAGTGAACTTGTTAGACATGGAAGGTTAATAGACAATCTTGAGAACACACTTATACTGAGAGGTGGGGGTCAATCAATATAATATTTTTTTTTACTTTTTCAAACATTCATAAACCATAAGAAAAAAATCACATATGAGATCTATTAACTATAGAACCTGGAAAAAAATATTTGTGTGGAAACCCTTTCGAGAGAAAACAACAAAAATTATTATTGCACGCACACAACAACCTCCCAATTTTCTTGTCTTAACATCTCTCCAAGAAAATAAATTGGGCCCCCCTCCAATTCTTCCTACTAGGACTCCCACGCTCTCTTTCTCATGTAAACGACTACACCTAAATTTTTTCTCTCACTCTGCCTGCCTTGCCATTTCCATTTCCATCTCATATCACCTCTACCCATCAATATACACTTTGGTGAGTTCCCTCATTCTGTGTCTATACACAATGTACCAACATGTGCATCCTTCTTCCACCATTGCAATGACAAGCCCTTGATTTCCTCGCCTATACATAGGCCTCCTTCCTTCGAACTTGGCTTGTGTACCGACACGCTCTGTAAACCTCAATACACACATTCTTATCACCATCAAGGTGCGTTCAATCTACATTGATACTTTAGTAGTGTTCGCACAATTACCATCGGTGTGTGCGCACGTTTCACTAGCTAAATCTCTTTCACTTGTGTCGATGCATCACATAACAAGAGAATTCCCTCCCTTTCGTTTCGTTACATTTCTTATTAATGAGGGTCACCTCTTCTTCCTCGACGTGCTACCCATCAATCTGTTTCCCCTTCCTATTCCAAATGCATCAATAGAAGGATGTCAACCCCTCATCATCATCAAGCTCATTGAGGACAATCCACTCCCTATCGCCAACACTAATCAAGTTAGCGTAGCCCACTTTCGCCTTGAGGCTTATCTCGTCCCCCCTCAGCTCATATCCCTTCTTGTTGCATTCATCAGTCAATATCCTTACATTTCCTTGTGACTTAGATATCCATGCCTAATTAGATCGTTGATCATTGATTTCTTATTGTGCCTAACCCGCTCCAAGTTGCAGCCATAATCAAACTGGTATGTATCATTAGCATCTTACTTTCGCGTACCGCATCAACTTGTTTGCTTTGTGTTTCTTGATGTTACGACTAAATATTCATTCTGAAAGTGTCACCTAGCATCATATGGGTTAACCATAGCACATATTGGTCATGCGTTGGTTCTGAAACACACTTCGAAAGAAATCTTCTCCATTTGGTTCCTACACTGTGCTAAGTGCTCCAAACGTTAGTTAAATGTTTTGGTGAGTTTATTATTTTTTGCTACTAACACATCACTACAATGTTAATGAAATATATAAGTCCCTATACATCATGTATGGCACAAGAATTGATGGAATTTAATTTGGGTGAAGCATCAACAAACTAGGACCAGAACTTTCATTAAAAAATGTCTTTGAGCTCAATTTTTTGCATCCATCTAAGTGAAGTTTTCACCCTCGAAATAGTCTAGTCATATGATTTTGAGAGTTGTGATTCCAAAAAAACTCACAAAATCATAATCCGACGCCCAGAAGTGCCATAAAAAATCAACTAGGGTTTCTTTCCCAAACTAGCCACGTCGATCGTTACACAGATAAAATGTGTGTTTGGTACAGGCAGTTGGCTCACCAATAGTGTCTTACCACCTACTTCGTAATGAAAAAGATGCAGTTGGCTCACCAAAAGTGTCTTTCCGCATACTTCGCAATGCAAAAGATGGCACTCCAATTCAATTCTGTATAAGTTATGAAGTTGTAAAAATTTCCTTCAAGAACTTCAAGAAGGGTTTTGCAAATTTGTTTTCTTTTTTGACTCCACATGAAATTGATTTGGGCATAACCCCTGGTTATTCTAAGATTTGAATCAGCTTTAACGTGAATTTTCCATGTTTAAGCCTTTATTATCGTGATTTAAGGTTTAATTTAAATTTAAACTTGTTTGATTTTAAAATAAACTTGTAACCATAATAATTAGAACGAACAAGAATAATCAAAAGAAAAAAAGGAAACAAAAGAAAAATGCAATAATTGTTGGGTATGTGTTATATTCTTTGCACGAGTAGTAGTATATGAGCGTATGCGCTGGGCACATAGGGGGGTTAGAGGAGGGGGGCTCTAGGCCCCCCCTCAGGGGGTGAAGGGGGGTGGAGCCCCGAGAAAAAAAATTTCAGCCTCGGGAAACGTGACACCTACCTCGAGAAACATGTCATGTATTTACGTGGTTTTTTCGACACATGGTTTTTTGCTGATGGTTTTCTATTTCCGGTTAAGGAATTAGGGTTTTGGACTAATCCAGGTCATTGGGTTAGGTTTTTGAATGTCGTTGGCTCCTATATGTATATTGTATTGTAAAAAATGTAACACAATGAATGAATATAATATATGTTGGTTTTCCCTGTTTGGGTTTCCAGGGGAAAAATCTCTGTGTAATGTTTGTATTTGCCATTGTATCTTTTTTGTTATTTTCTGAATATCTATTTATAGTAGACATTGTACAAGGTTAGAATTTACATTTTGTATCAGAGCTTTATTGGCTTCAGGGGAATGCCTTTGTGGTCAAGGGTTTGGCTCGGGACTGTGATAAGCCTTGTTACAATGGGAGATCTACGGTATTGTTTTCCAGATGAA
>JASDQU010425158.1:0-10009 GCA_032191745.1 Picea mariana
ACAAAGGTCCATCAAATCAAACATTCACACATATTGAGTTTTCCATAGTCTCTTGGCCAATATAGTTATATTTACAAACTAGGGGAAACAGGGTGTTACAATAACCAATGATTGTCGAAATGAAAGCTAGGGAACCATTCGAAGCTGGTTTTCCTATTTGGGTTTCCAGGGAATTTTTTTTTGTTCATTATGATAAATTGAGGTATGAATTCATTATGTGTGCTCTAGTTTAGTTGCATGGTTCAATTATGATATAATATGGAGATCCCCATTACATCAATACTCAATCAATGACTTGGTTGGTTCAATTGAATAATTGGTTTCAACTAATGGGGTTGAATATTGTACATAACCAACCCATAGCCACCATGGAATGGGTCTCCACCATACATTAACCCAATAATAAATAAAATTTGTCGTTGTTAGTGTTTTCCCATGGCCAATTGGGTGTTGGATGGCATCAACTTTCATATCACTTGTTTGTTAACTAGTAGTAAGGAATGCCAATGTATTGTTGTGAGTTTTGAGGTGAAAACCACAAGCTATAGCTTCCTTTAATGTATTGTGTTTATGTTCACTAATCAACCAAGCATTTCCCATAACCTTCTCCTCAATTTGTTGTGAATGCCACAACAATCAATGATCTCATGAAATCCATCTATGGTGTCCTAAGATTAATGGTTGTCATCACAAAGTCGTTGCATTTCCATAGGGGGTTGCTAAATTGGGATTTTTAAAAGTTGATGAATGTTGGATGCATTTTTTCATTGAAGTTGGGTGTTTGGCTTTGTCATTTAATTGATTCACCTCCTTGTTGGGTGTGTTAGCTTGCCCACTGGCCATATGCATCCCCCAAGACAACATACACTTCCAAAAAATCTCATAGAGGCTATACGTGATCATACAACAACCATACGCACCAATGGAGGAATTGTTCCTCTTTCTTTTTGGTTGAATGTTGAGTTTGGCCTTGTTCCAACACTTAATTGATGAAATTAAATCACATGTGGCTTCAATTCCTCGCTCAATTCAAGCATTGAGCTAGCACCCTGGCATCACATTCTCTACCCAATTGTGGATGTGTCCCTTTGATTCGCTAAAGAAGAATGAAATGTCCACCAATGCAATCAACCTAAACATCTAGGAGGAATCCATTAGTGCAATCGATTTGATAGAAGAAACAAGCTTGATTTAGTCTCAGAAGAGAAATTGATTTGTTTTCCATTGATTTTGTTAAAGGACAAATTTTGTATGTCAAGGAGATCACATCCCAAATTAGTAGAAGAAGAATGGATTGTTGGGCAACATGGTCTTGGATAATCTCTAAAATTTGGGTTCGACAATATGGTTGTTCTCTTCAATGTGTTTACCTCTCCAATTCACTAAATACCACATGAATTTAACACCTCTCCTTTAGATTCACATGTATGACATCTTTATTTATTTTTTAAGTATACAATTTTATATATTTGTTTCATTGATATTGGATCAACATCAATATTGTACGACATTATACAAATTCATGTCATTTATTAAATTATTCACATCATGTGAATTTATATTGAATAATAATGATACTACAAAATGACAACAATTAATGATGCATTAAATTAGTAATATACTACAAATTGATGGCAACCAATGACTCATTAAATTAGCAAATATACTACAAATTGACGGCTATCAATATGCACCCTGTAGTAGAGCATTTAATGCTCTATATGTTGGGATATACATTGTTCGATCTAAAACACCTTTAGATCGAACGATATATATCCCAACATATAGAGCATTAAATACTCTGTTACAGGGTGCATATTGTTTGCCCGAATTGACATCACTTAATTATTCATTAAACTATAAAATATACTACAAATTGATGACAATTAATGACTCATTCAACAAGAAAATATACTATAAAGTAACGACAATTAATGACTATGTATACTAGTAAATATACTGCAAGTTGACAGTAATTAACGACAAATTAAGCTATTGAATATATTACAAGTTGATGAATCAAATCAACCAATAAATGACTAAGCTAAATATGACTAAAATTTAGTCACATTACAAATGACTGTAAATATAACACTTTTGGTTGCCTCCCAAAAAATAGTGGTTAATATACATGTTTTAGTTGTTTTTTCTAGTCACAAATTTGCCATTTTGTACTAGCGGTCCCTGTTCATTATAGACAAAAGGGTGAATGTTGGCATGCAATGAGAGACATTGAGTATGTTTAAAATAGTATTGTAGAAGGTGACTTCGACATGGTTATGTTTAATGGGGAAAAAGTTGGGGGAAACATGGTAAGGGATCAATATAGAGAAAAAATGGAGGACCTGGTCTAAGATTGGTATGTCATGTATATAATTCCAAAGAAAGTAAAATACACTTGCTCAAGCAAAAGGGTGGGGCCAGGACATAAAACAGTCAGGCTGGATTGATTTCTCCTTCATAGAGATTTATGCTTGAAAACTAGTTAATATCTTCCCATATTTTTCCATTTTGGAATATCAAATCACAAGCCTATTTCTCTAATCTTCCAATAGATTCATCATCTTATCGCTATCCCCTTTCTATTCAATCCTCTATGGTACCATGACCCAAGAGTAATGGACATAATAAGCGAAGCTTGGAGTAAACTAGTTCAAGGCTCCCTGTCTTATGTGTGGGAATTGAAACTCAGGGTAGTTAAGCACGACTTAAAATATTGGGCAAAAAACTCATATCAATAGTCATTGCATGAACGATTGGATATTCAAGCCCAACTACCTAGCTTGCAAGCTAGTATAGAAGCAAAGTAGGTGACTCAGTAGGGATTAATGGAGGAGCATAACTTGTGTGGAAGGCTACACCAGGAAAATAAGAAAGAGGAGTATTAGAGATTAAAATCAATAAGTGTTATGAGATGGAGACAATAATACAACTTTATTTCACAAGAAGCAAAATCAAGATTGCAAAAAAACAACTTCATGGAGATAAACTTGGAGAATGGAGAAAGGTTAATTGAGTTTGAGGCCATAAGAGAGACAACCCATAACCATTTTAAAACATTATACATGGAGGAGAACAATATTGATCTTGAATTTCTACTACAATGCTTCAAGGGATCCAATCTAGTCATGGCATGGGAAAATCTAGAGTTGGACAAGGAAATTAAAGAAGAAGAAGTGATTAATGCGATATAGGTTCAAAGCTCCATGACTTGATGGATTTTCAAACTATTTCTTCTACATCTACTGGAATGTCATCAACCATGACATCGTATGCTCAATTGGTCTAGAAGGAAGCCCAAGTTAGGAGGAAGCACAAATTCATCCTTTCTCACCTTAATCCCAAAAGGGAACTACTCTACCTCATTCTCAAGATTCCAACCCATTTCACTATGTAACACTTCTTACAAGATTTTAACAAAAATCCTAGTGAATTGGTTGAAAAAATATTATCCCCAATATAATCTTTGATAACCAAGGATGTTTTGTCTAGAAAAGGCAAATTATTGATAACATCTTTCTAGTGTAGGGGGTAATTCATTCCTATAGAAGGAATAAATAAAAAGGGATGATCATCAAAATGGACATGGAAAATGCATTCAACAAGGTATACGCTCATTTTTGTTTGATGTCTTATGCATGTTTGATTTTGTAGATTCTTTTATTCATTGGATAAAGGCCCACATTGGATGTCCCTAGATTTACCTATTCGCGAACAACATAACTGCCTCCTCCCAAAGCCAAAGAGGTATGAGGCAAAGTTGCTCGTTATCACATCTCCTCTACATCATGGCAAACTTTTTAAGCAAAAGACTATATCAAGAGAGGATAGTTGGAAATCTTCAAGGAATTATAATAGTCAAGGGAGCCAAAGAAATTAACCAATCGTAGTTCATCGATGATACCCTTCTCATGAGAGGGGCATCAATTATCATTGTTGAGAGATTCAAGTTGGTGATAGATAAATTTATGAATGACTTGAGTGGAAGGATTAACAAGGGGGGAAGTCATATTTATAATTGGAATGTGTTTCCTCAACATATATAGTTCATATCTAGAATATTAGATTTCCCTTTGTGTATTAAATTGGACAATATTCAAATACTTGAGAATGCCAATATCTCTTAGTAATTCATCAACAATGGACTAGCATCACATTTTCCAAGAAATCAAAAGCAAAATACAATAATGCGGCTCCTAGTGGTTAAATCCAATAGGTAGGGTGGTGTTGATTAAATCTATTTTATCAACCTTGTTAATATATCAAGACTCGACTATGTTGGCTCCAACCAAGATAATGCATCAAATAGGTAGATATATTCAAAAATTGCTCTGGCAAGGAGGGAAGACCAAGACAAAAAAAAAAATCATCTAATCAATTGGAGTACAATAAGAGCATCAAAGGAGAATGAAGGGTTGGACATCAAAGATCAACTACTTGTGANAAAAAATTTAGGTAAAAAATAAACAAAGTTATACCAACCAATCATATAGGAGAGGGGATATGTTGATTAATTGGGATGGTTGTCATTGATGTCAACCCTTGAAGCAAGTCCGGTAGCAAATTTCGGCATCCCCCCAGGTGTGGATAAGGAGCCCATGTTTGCTTGAGGAATAATGTAATGAAGATCATTGAATTTGCAGGAAAGACTATCATAGATGGATAGTACATGTCGTTTCGTTTCTGATTATATACGGTACGCCACATAGTTCCTCACGGTTGAGGAGATATAGCTTAGTAAAGTTGGAGAACCCTCGTGAGTTATCTACAAGCCCCTAGAAGGTCAAAGAAGTCAATTATTCTAGAAGTTAATAGAAGAAGTTTACTAGTCAAAGTGGTAGTAACTAGGAGTTAATCACGAGTAAAGTTGTTGCAATAAGAAAATAATTAAAAAAAAATTAGTTCCAACAAGAAGGGGTGAGTTTACTATTTATGGTAAAGTGGTTGCATGTGGGTAAAGTAGTTGAAAGTGGGTTATCCCTAAAAGAGGGAACTTAGGTAAAACAGTTAGAAGATAACCCCTAAAGGAAGCTACTTGGAGAGTATAAATAAGAGAGCAAGGGTCTCCCATTAGCACCTAATTTGAGCACATTGAATATCTCTTTTGTGAAATGTCATGGGAATGCATCACTGATAAATATAAAACAGTGAGTCTAAAGTAATGATGAGAGAAGTTGCAGGAGTCGAAGGGTCGAGACTGTGGGTACTGAACTAGGGTGTTACTGAAGACATCCACAGGTTGCAGTACTAGAAGGGTGCGAACATCCGCGGGCCATAGTGGGACAAAGCGCGAATACCGGTGGGTTTACTGAAGACAAAACGTGGATCTATTGCCAAAGTTGAAAAATAAGATCAAATCTATCATCATTGACAAGTTGCAGAGCTGAGAAGTGGCTATAGGAAGGTCTAACAGTGAGAAGGTACAACATAGCTATCTACAATAACAAAAGGTATGTTATATGCTTATCTTAAGTATATCTTTGGTGAATGTTTGGGGTATAGCCATGGGAGATTGAGCTTTTGTTCTTGACAGACTATTGGTTGTATGGTATATTCTATATCAAACAGATATGCAGGGATACATTGCTAATATATTAGTTGTTTGTTGTTGGAATACTTCATTGGGAATCTTGTTAAGACATATCCTATGTTATTTGGAGTATGGTTAAGGGTTTATGATTAAGACATAAGCGTTATCAGTACATGTTGGGTTTGCATAACATCGAGGGTTTGATGTATGGTTAATGTAAGGTTTTCTCATATCACACAAGATCAATGAGAACCTAGTAAATGGTTGTGTTAGATCTACTTGGATATTGGATGAGTATTATTTTCTATCAGATCAACAAGTTTGTGAGCAGATACAGAGAGATCAGACAGTCACTGAGATCGAGACAATGACACAGACAGAGTGACAAAGAGAGTGTTAGCGTACTAGCATAGTTTTGTGCTAGTCAACGAGTTGCAGTAAACAAAGGCGTGAACATCCGTGAGTCACAGTAGGGAAAGGTGCAAACATCCGCGTGTTGCAAAATAGACAGGTTGCAGATCTACACGAAAGTTTTGAAGAATATTGGTACATGTTGGGACAGGCTTTCAGTGACAGTTATTACAATGACAATGTTGATTCAATGACAGTGACGTGTTTTCTACCTTTGGAATTCATACTTCAGGGCAGTTGGACGGGGCAAGGATAGGTGGTTGTTTCCACCTTCCAGTTGTAGCCGAAGAACATAGGGGGTTGTAGCCTCCATCTGGTTGTAGCCAGAGCATTGGGGAGTTGGAGATTCCCTCAGGTTGTTGCCTGAGAATCTAGGGGGTTGGAGCCTCTTTCCAGTTGCATCTAGAAAACAAAGGAAGTCGGTGCTTCCAATGAATGTACTTCTTAAAGACATATAAGAAAAGGCATTATGTGGTTTTTCTCCCGCATTAGGTTTCCATGTAAAAATACTAGTGTAATGTGTATGTGTATGATTGCTCATTGTTCATGGTTTATTTATTCTACACTTGTTGAATGATATTGGTAAACTGATCATAAATATATATTGTGGTTAAAAAGGATTAAAAAACACTATTATTGATTCACCCCCCACCCTCCCTCTTAATAATCCAATACGATCATCCTTTTGGGTTCCTAGAAATGGAAAACAAATTGAGATTTGGGAGGATGGAATAATGGGAAACCTTTTCTAAGACAATATCAAGAACTATTTGACATATAGAATGGTTGAAGGATCAAGAAATTCATACTCTCTATTAGCTTTCAGGTTGGGAGAAGCTAGAAACAAGACAATGGAAAGGATTGAAAGTTTTAAATCCATCAAATATAATCAAGGCTTAGTTGTTTTCTTTGTTTTCTTATTTGCGTTGAGTGGCCCTCTAAATAACTTCTCTTAGGAATGCATAAGTTAGGCCCCTAAAGGAAATGCATATATAGTCAAGAAAGGGCATTCTTTGAAATTAAATGAGCACCCTCAACCTCCTTGATTGATGTTATGTAGTCAAATCTGGGGTGGGGATGGATTACCAAAAGTGGAAATATTTTGTTRKACTATRGCCCATGGGAAATTTCTAACATCGGATAATTTAGAGAAGTAGGGGATTTAGGGCCCATGGAGATGTCTTTTATGCTACAAGGTGGAAGAAACACTCAAGCACCTTTTTCTAGAGTGTGAATTCATAAACTAGGCATGGAATACAACTTTGTAGAGTTGGGAAGAAGAGTGTTCTTCCCTTGAAATTGGAGAGAGATGTCCATTATGTGGCATTAAATATACAATGGCATGTTTTTGAACAAGCCCCTACTAAAAAGAGCGTGATTGGCAATGCCCAAATTTTTGTGTTGAAAAATATGGTTGTTAAGAAATAGAGTAATATTAAACAAGGGGTTCCCTTCTTTGAGATTAGTTGTAGCCAACGCACATGGACTTTAATAGAGTCGATTCTTGTGAAGGAAGTGAAAGGGAATAACATAGCTCAATGTTAGAAGAATATGAATGATTATGGCTTAAGGACCTTTTGATGGGAGGAATTTCAACGCCCAAAGTCATCATGAGTAGACCCAAAAGATCATCTACTTGGCATATTATAATGGAGGATATTCAATTTCAATGATGGAAATCTAAGCAAAAGCGACATACATTTTTCTTTGACGGGGCCTCGAAAGGTAACCTAGGGGTGGAAGGTGCGAGGGGGATCGCCTTCGATCTCGAAGGAAATCAAGAAATAAGCTTAGCTTGGGATTTAGAAGAAGATACCAAATAACCAAGCAGACGAGTTGGTGCTCTATCAAGGATTAAAGATTCTCAACTCAAGAAGGATCAAGTGTCTTTCCGTAGTTGGGAATTCAACAATCATAATTCAACACCTTGAGAAATCAAGTGAACTCTAAGGATATTAGTCTTGCGAGGCTCATTTACAAAATTTATAGAATGATGAGGACATTCAAATCCATAAACTTCTAGTAGGTTCCAAGGGCCCTCAATAGTTAAGTAGATCGTAAGACAAATAAAGTTGTCTTGCTCGAAGTTTGACTTATTTGAACAAATATGGGGGTTCCTTTCATCTCCCACCTCCCATGAAGTCTAGAAGCATACTATATTGTTTATCAATGAGAGAAGTGTGCCTAGACAAAAGACAATGAAATATCAAGGTGAAAGAATGGGCATTAAATCCCTCTAGACCTTAGGTATGATATCCACATTTGCACATGCCCAAAGTGAAGTCTAATAAATCTGTGAAGATGGTTGGGAGTGGTGTAGGTGGATTTTCATTTGGGAATTTTGTTTGGATCTGGCCCTTCAAAAGAGTTTTATGAGAGGTAACGAGTTTATATTTAGGGGATATTTCACTATCCATCTCCTAGCAATTAGGTATGGATTTGAATTGGTTTGTGTGGGTTTCTTTTGATTCAAAGACTCGAGAAAATTTGGACTTAGTTTTTTCCTTGCTCCGTGGCTCGACTAATTTGTTACCTCAGATTTGTGGCTCACTCCTCTAGGTCTATGCCTCGACTTTGAGAATTGGCTTGTCTGAAGCTTAGATCTTGTTCTATCCTATTGGTGCTAGTATTAGTCAAAGATGGTTAGACACAATCATTTTGGTCGCTGGGTTCTTTGCTAAACCTTGGACCTTTGATGAGCTCAATAGAGAAATGAACATTAGCTAGGGGGCATATAAGTAGCCCTCTCTCATTTTAGTAATAGAATGCCCAGTCAAATTGATTTTAGAGATCCAAGCATGAAATAGTTTTAGAGACAGTGGCTCACCAAAGCTGGCAAATTGAGAAATTGAAAGCTGATTGTAGCATGCTATATGAGTTGGTCTTAGGCCTCACTAAGAGCTTCCACTCTTTGGTCACCCCTCCAAAGGTTTCAATCGGCTTTTTGTTCCAATTGTGGTAAAAGATGAGGTGATTGTCTAATAAGCACAAGGAGACATGGTGATGGGAAATGCAAAACTGAAGTACAAGCTATAAGTTGATATCAAACATAAAGCCCTTACTGGGCATATCTTTTATTAAGACCAATTTAAAAATAAATAAATTTAAGGATGTTTTGCTTCTAACCTAGTTTATTAGGATCTATACTAATTGACTATTTAGCTAGTCCAATTTTGCTTTGTATTAACATGTTGTACAATACTATCACAACCATCTTTTAATACAAATTATAACCATTTTGGAAAGAAAAATAAAATAAAATTGTCCTTATTAAGTAAAAACAATGATGAACTTTTAGTTAAAAATTAATGATTCCCCAAGCAATGCTTTGTCATTTTTTAAACCTATTTATTTTCATAAACAAAAAAAAAATACAAACTATTTACAATACAATAATTTGATGGAAGGTTTTTAACTCAAAGGATTTAATAAATCGAAGACCACACTAAATTTAAATTAATGATAATTTCTAATTTCCAAAAAGCTACTAAATTAATGATAATTTATAATTTTTATAAAATAAATTAATGATAATTTTAAAAAAACTAATAATATTTTATAAAAATATGTTATCACTTTATAACTAAATATAAAATAAATGATTAAACATTAAATATATAAATAGTTTATTTAATTAATATTGTTACTGTTTTATTATATTTGATTAACTTTATATATCTATTTAATAAAATAGACTAATTAATATTATCAAAATAAATGATTTACTGTGAAATATATAAATAATTTATCTAATTAATATCGTTATGAAAGATATAAATAATTTATCTAATTAATATTGTTATTGTTTTATTATATTTGATTCACTTTATATGATGATGATGATGATTAACGTTTGCTAAAACCTAATTGGTCTATCGGATCTTAAGAGGGTGAGTGATTACTTGTGATTCTTTAGAATTTTGTTTCTGTGCTTGAAAAGCATTAAGAGAAGCTTTCCAAGATCACCATACTTTTGTTGAGTTAAGAGGTTAGGAAGGTTGGTAGTGTGATCAATATTTTGAAAATGAGATCTAATATGGGTATAGGCTGGACAATCTAAGAGAAAGT
>JASDQU010425164.1:0-10020 GCA_032191745.1 Picea mariana
AAGAGAGGTGGAAGAGAGATGGGAGTGAGGTATAATGAGAGAGAGAGAGAGAGAGAGAGAGAGAGAGAGAGAGGGAGTAAAAGATTTTGTAATTTCAGGCATATGTTGACTTTGATAATTTATAAAAAATAAAAAATTAATATTAAAAATTTCCAAAAAACACATGGCACAAGAAAAATGGGTTCTCTACAAGTATACAAGTTTTTGTAACAAAATTCCATCATTTATATACTCAACACTTGCATGAACAAAAACATATACCTTTTATTTTGTTGGAAAAATAAGATACCACTATTAGAAAAAATCAAATTTGACCTAGTTATTCACAATGTATATGAATACAAGTTGTATATTCAAAAATCTAATTCAATTTCCTTCATTTCATCTTCTTACGCCATATTTAAATTCATTGTAAAAGTACATTGAATAATCCCTCCAAGTTAAAAACTTGTTGTTTTTCCAGGTTTTCATTGCCACTAACGCATCATGAAAGAACACCATTAGCTTGCATTCACCCATATATTTTTCCTCTCTTAAGTTTACATCGGGAATTCAACATTATATAGATGTATAGGATTTTCTTGATTTGGCATGGGTCCTGTCATACCATCAACCATGTCTCCTACCTCATCAATGTTCTTGTTCACAAACGTTGAGTTGGAAAATTGGTTGTCAATGATGTCAACCTTAGAAGAAGTTCAAAAGCCTCTAGAATTAATTGGTGTATTTGAAGAAGTCTCCAAAGTGGTCCCCTTATGGCGTATATTTAAGCATGGCCCTTATGGGAAGACACTTTGAAGGAGTCTACAAGAAGCCCTGGAAATATGGTTAAGTGGTTAAGAAGCCCCAAAGGTGTGGTCACGAAGCCCGAAGTTGATTGAGGAAAAAAAGGGTGAAGGACATTGAAAATGGAAGAAAAAATCTCATAAATGGATAGTCCTTGTCATTTCATTTCCAGTGGTAGGTGGTATTCCACGTGGTTCTTAATGGTTGAGAAGTTATACCCTATTAAAGATGAATCCCCAAAGTATGGTTAAAAATCCCCTAAATGATTGCAACAAGAAGTTACAAGTCAACCCCAAAATTAATTAATGGAGAAAAGTTGTTACAAATAAGAAGTTAAAGGTCGTCCCTAAATTCAAATAAAGGAGTTACTTGGAAGGGTATACATACATATCAAAGAGCCTCTCATTATGACCAGACAATCAAGAAAGTATGTGATCTTTTAGATAATTTGAGGTAGTGAATCTGAGGTAGAAGAGGAGTGCAAAGAAGGAATTATCGGAGAAAAACATTGGAGAAGGGATTCTAGTAACCCTAATTAAGAAAACCCCCATGGGCCCGGTATAGGATGTCCCACGAGGACCTTGCAAGGTGCACAGGGCTTGTCAAGTGAGGCCTCGTGAATTGCCCAGTTTTTTCCGGCGAGGCTAAAGGAAAGGTTGAAGAAGAAACTACCCTCTTTATGCTAAAGTTGAACAATGTCTGTTGGTATATAATCTTATGTATCAGGTTCTTATATGATAAAAGGTACAATTTTCTATAGGTCTTGAAGTTTTCATCTTGATGTTATGGTATATCCTTTCAAGCATATCTTGAAGGCCTTTGACACATGGCTAGAGGCATAGCTTGGTGATTTTGGGCATATGATTTAAGGGAAATGGCACATGCTTTGTTGTACATCTTGGAGATTATGGTACATGATTGAGGCATTTCTTGGTGGTGTTTGGCATATGTTGTGAGAAATTTTATTGGTGGTATTCGAATAATTCTTATTTGGTTATTGAGGTGGATATGGTTTTAATGATGATGATGTATCAATATCAATGACAATAATAGTGACATGATGAGTCTCCATTTATATTTAAGGGAGGAAGAAAGGGGAAAGGAAAGGGAGTTGGAGCTTCCTTCAGGTTGGATCCTGTAAACTAGGGGGTTGGAGCCTCCTTCAAGTTGAAGTTGGAGAATCTAGGGAGTTGTATATTCCTTTAGATCGGAGCCTATAAATCATGGGTTTTGTGCCTCCTTCGAGTTTGTAACACTCCTCCTCGTTACGACAAGAAACCTCTTTATAACAAGTGCAATTTTTTTATTTTTTTTTCGTGTGTGCATGTGTACAAGGTAACAAGACATTATACTCTACGCCGCCACATGAAGATGAATCATGACACATGCAACTATGATATCAACATAAAGGTCTAAGACGCACATCAACATCTACCAGAAATGAACAGCCATCGACTGATAAATAAATAGGACCGACTACCCGCCTGTCCTACCCTGCAATGGTTAGGATCTCCAAGATACATAAGCAATGCTCAAGCCCAGGTTCCCATCGATTTTAACCATTTAAGGTATCATGGCTGGTGACTGTTCTAAGGAACATCGAGGTGTCTACATCCCACCAACCCAATCCATCCAACAACTAGCTAAATCAACAACATCAACGCTCATCCAAATCATCAATCCATCAATCCTAACATCAATTAGCCAAGACACAAGGATAATCATTCACATAACACCTCATAGAACATGATAAATCCAAGGCACAAAAGCAAAGTATTAGTTATATTTGTGGCGCAAATCCCAATCACTTAATCATGTACACATCAAAAATTGAATGACGCAAGAGAAATAGATTCTAACATAATCATACGTCAACATACTAATGGTGCAAGTAATCTAACCACAATAATTCAAGGCGGAAGAGAATCTAATTACTAAATCCATTATATAATGACATAAGAGAAGGCATAAGGTAATCGAATTTATTTATTTGTTGCGTAAGGAATTATAATCACATACATAAAATCATACTTCTTCATGAGTTGAGGAGCAAGAGTATTATCAATTAATTCATTGTGAAAAAGATCTAAGGTATAACAATCATTCACCACATCATAAATTCATTATGTGAAAGTAGTCTAATATCTACAACATTCATTCGTTAATGAATTTAATGGTGCAATAAAAGTTTGTAATCCATCATTCATTAATAAATATAATGGTGCAAGTAGAGGTTGTGTTGACGGGCGAAATTGACCGCTCGTCAACTGGAGAAGTGAATCCGGTCCAGGGTTGTCTACTTAAACCAAGCCGTTTGGAATGATTCACCTTGACGGGTTTAGTGGCTCCATTAGCCGATCTAAGTCATAGGAAAACAAAAGAAAAAATAAGCTAAAGAAACTAATCTAAGTGAAAAACAACTACTGCAAACTATGTACAAATCTAAAAAATATATACAGTTTACTAACCAATATTATAAAACAATAATTCTACTTATTAAATGTTCAGCTATCAATACAATTAAATCTCAATTATATGCATAGTATTTACAAGATACAAATTTTGATCGAAATATGCAAAAATCATATGTAAATTGTCTTACGACAGCGAAGCTATAATTTTTTATTTTTATAATTTTTATGAGACAGAAATAAAATGAAAACTATTTAAGCTAAGCAATAACATAACAATCCTAACTGTAAATCTGAACTATAGAGATGAAATGACAGCTATCTAACTGAGTAGTGAAAACAACAATCCATATTATATATCTATCTAAACTACACTGAACCCTTATATTAATTTAATTATTAAAATAAAATAAAAGACAAACCTGAAATTATCGCCTCCTACTTGTCCTGTGCATAAGCATCTGCGTTCATCGTTTGATGAGGTAAACCCGCATCATATCCTCCAATACTTCGCGTAAACAAGAAGCAACAACGCTTCAGAATTGCTAACGACAAAACATATAAAGGATATGGAAACAACAATTTTATAATTTACAAACAATCACATCAAGATAAATCCCTCTGCAAAGATTTGTACATAGCTGTCCATTTAACAAAGAAGATAAACCTTCTTTTCATTAAATTAAAACAGAGTTATTGATGTAAGTAAAATGAGATACATCAAATATGGACATAATTTAAATCATATCGCATCAACCTGTAACAAATCTTGATATCTAAAGTAGTCAATAATTTGATTACAAATTAAAATGCACAAAACTTGAATAAAAGTATGATAAATTGAAAGCTAAAGCTGTTACAAAACATCCACTTTCATTCGAGTCTGTATAAGCATCAGTCCATAGTCTCTGTTCTCCCAACAGTGATGGGTTCTTTACAAAAAATAACAAGTATATAAAGGCCATAGGATAAGACAATCCTTGTGGAAAATATCAAAAACTGCTTGCAAAAAATATGGGAACAATCTCCCAGATTCCTATTTCTGCCTAAAACTAACAACCTAAACCAAAACTATGTAACAAAAGCATGTTCTAAACTGCCACAGCAGGTCCAATTCCCATTGAAATCTGTGTGTACCTGTAGGTGGGCAAGAGAAAACAATTTTAGATACTGTTTTAATTGTGAAATCAACAAAAAACGAAATTTTATGACTAGCTACAGAATCTCACGATTCTGTAGCTGGTCATATTTACAAACAAAATCATTTTAAATTAATACAAATGGTAAAAAAAATGTATACGGTGAATCAAACAACTCTTAATTACTAATTCAAAGCAAAGCCAATCATTCATACTAAAACTGACCAAATCTTTTATGCCAATTTAAAACTAACATAATCGTTTTTGAATCAATTCAAACAAAACATGACTGTATTCAATTTATCCAACAAATCTTTTACACTAATTCAGAGAAAACACAATCGGCTATGGTAATTCGAAACAAACCAAATCATATTAAATCGATTCAATCAAAACAAAACTATATTCGATTTAGCAAACAAATCTTTTGCAAACGCAATCGTTTGTACTAATTCAAAACGAAATCATTCTTGCAAATTCAAAATAGACAGGATCGTTGTAAAAACATTTTTGAAATATCATACCTTGGCTGTAGAGATACGATTTGGTCAGGCTAACTTGGAATTAACAATGGCTGTGGCTGCATCAACATTTTTGAACACGATAGAACCCGTGGTCTTTTGCCTCTTATCGTAAGCTTGCAACCTATCATTTTCCTTAGACAACATAGTCACCCGGTCCTCCAAGGACTTAATTTTGGATTGCAACAGAGGAACATATGTGTAGTATCGTTTGAGCCAAGAGTTGCATTGAGTGCACTGTGGTTGATCGGGCCGAGTCACTACAGGTGAGGGTTCTTTTAAATTACCAGGGGTTCCACTGTCAAACTTAATTCCGGTGAAGTTAGGGTCATTCTTAAGGCATGGTGGAAGGTTGGACATGTAGTCATAGGGTTCGACAGAACATAGGCCATGAGAGTACGGGTATTCCTCGGTCAAAAAAAATTCAATCTCAGAGTCCAAATCTTCTCTCAAAAGAATAGGCTTCTGGTCTATGTTTTGTTTGGGCTTGTTTCGAGCGCACCTAGACACCCAGTGTGCATCTTTCTTTCCCCTGTTGTTGACATCTGTATTACCCTTCCCCTTTTTTCTTTCAGGCCTTTTAATAGTCTTAGCATTGTCTTTCGAATATGAATTAGGCATGGCGTCGGGGTAGGTCGAGGGTTTGACAGCGAGTAGGAGGGTAGGAGGTGGCACGAAAGGCCCAACAAGGGTTTCAGTGACCATGGTCTTGTCCACTTGAACATACTCAGGAGTGACAAAGCCATTCCTTGATAGGAAAGCTTGCCAACAGTCACCACTCAGCCTCAAATGATGGACAATAACGATTTTGATCAAACAGTGATGGAAAAGGCTGTAATCACCCTTTTCCCACTTAAATCTTTTAGACATTTTATACAGACTGCGTAGGAGGTAGTGAGGCATATTCAAAGGGAAATCCATGAAATTCATAAGAAACCAGATATGGTAAAGAAACACTAAACCATAATGACCTTCGCAAGTCACGAATTGCTTAACAATGGCCAATAAATCATGCCACCTAGACTTAAGGGCAGTGACTGGCATACCTCTGTCACAATTGACAATTTTCCTTGATGTAAACAGGAGCGACCACGAAACTTCATCCGCCTTCGAATTCTTAAACCACCTCTACCCTTTAGTTGGTAAACCCATGGCTGAATTGAGTAATTCTTTGTTCAATTCAAGTTGAATGTCTCCAACCTTGGCCCTACATCCATCGAATGTGAGGGTGAACTCTTGAGAGACTGCGAGGTTGAAACCCTCGAATTTTTGGATGAACATTAACCAGCCATTACTCTCCAAGTCCTCACGAGCATTGTCAAATAAAAGCAGCGTTTGGATGCCATTAGGTTCTATGCACACTACAGGGGCCATAGGAGAGAGCACACAGTTGGGGTAAATGGTGAGGGGGCTGGACAAGGTAGACATAGGACCAAATGCTCACAGGTTTCCCCAAAACAGACAGAGGTAGCCCAAGATACAAGACAAACATTAATGCCTATATGTGCGCATGTGGTGGAGTGAAATAAAACCATGCAAAACACTCATATCGATATGTACAATCGATGGTAATTCAAATCATTCACATCACAATCGAAATATCAAATAACTATTTGCAAACCATTATGTTCATAATCAACAATTGGTCGGCAACAGTATGTGTATGATTTAAAACAAAACAACATTTCGGATATAGCACCAAGGATTTGATCATAAAATGTATGTGTTTGTATGAAACATTACACCAAGGCTTTGATAAAAAACAATAGAATATCATACCACCACTGTATCAAGGATTTAATCAAAGACACCAAAAATCATTGCACCATGAATTTATAAAATGAAGTCACATTTAACAAAAATGCAAAGTGAGTAAAGGTTTGGTGTCTTGCCAACTGTGTGACTATTATTGAGTTAGAGGTAAAAGATCACATGAACAAGATTATTCGTAATAATCCAGTGACGATTTTAATTCCATCGACATGACTTCCAACTTAAAGTTTTCATGCTTGCAGTCGTGAAAATGAAACGAAAAGTAGGTGTGAAAATGCGCAAGATAATCGTGTCGTTTTATTTAAAAGATTGCGATGAGTATTTAGGGTTCAAAACCCTTGTGTAGGCAACTTATAAGGAAAAGATAAAAATGCAAAATGGCTGCCAACATGTTGTTAATCCATCATTCATTAATACATTTAATGACACAAGTAAAGTTTATTAATCCCTCATTCATTAATACGTTTATTGACGCAAGTAAAGGTGGTAAATCCATCATTCATTAATACATTTAATGACGCAAGTAAAGGTTGTTAAACGATCATTCACATATAAACGGTTCAAGGCGCAAGAGACATCAATTATATTTCACACGGCACAAGATAATACCATTAATAATCAATCATACTTTTATAACCTAACCAAGACTAAGTGTACAATGAGCTTTAGAGAAAATAGTTTTCAAGTCTCTTTTAGAAGAACTAAACTTACAGGAAGCAATATATAAATAAATATGAGAAAAGACATTGACATTAACATATAACACATTGGTATGGTAAAAATTAATTTAATCCATTTCAACAACCTTTAGGTTATTTATAAGGACAAGGGAATAAAATATTTTTTGTAAATGCTATACGAATAAGATTAGAAAGTATCTCTCTTGAAAGGTCAACTAAAGAGAGACCCAAGGGACATTGATGTACAATCCATAGTATAAGTTATTTCATTAAAAAAATCGAAAATAAGATAATTGAGTAAACATCATCTCCCTGTTATTGTAATAAATGAAAATTATGAAATGATGATATCGATATGGCTCTTATTGTAATAAATGAAAATGATTAAATTGATAATCTCGAAGACTAACTGCTCGTACCCTTTTTCTTAAGATAGATCGCATCCCTAAATTCCACCGTTGTATTCCATCCAACGCGAGGGTTGAGTGAAGGCATGTGATACCGAGATAAGTGGTGTACAGACATACCTCGTATAAGGAATATGGTTATGGTTTAAACAACATTGATACGGTACCATATGTTCATTTAAACATGTTTAAAAAAGGGACAAAGAGAGACCGAAACTTGACAACTAATTACAAGACATTACAAGGGTAAAAGCTATTGCAGAACTGTATTAGAATTAAAATAGTGAGCATTGTTAACGAAGATCATAAATTCAACATAAAAATTCAATGAGAAACAAATAAGAACAATGCGCCCTCAATAATATTGACCAAATGATATCAGGTGTCAACATAAGTGAAAAGAGAAAATTACGTTGATGACTGAAAACGGTAAAGGCGCAGCTTGAACAGTGGCAGGGAGAAATAATTGTTGCTTAAATACCAAGATTAGCGCCGAGGCACACGCCTGTGCAACGCAAAGAAGGAGGCTGAGGAATCACTATGGTAAGAAGAGTAATTATGCTGGGAAGGAGCATGAAATATGTAAAGAACTAAATGGCTAGGGACTAGAAGGTATGCCCCACCCCCAATTTCGCTGAGAAAACACAGCGATGCACTGCGGTTTTTGTGAAGGAGAAAGGGGCTGAGAGCTCTTACAACTTTGTAGAGAAAGGATCGTTACACAGAGAACCAAAACTTTTATTTGGATTTACAATGGGCAAGGAAAAACGCTCATAGGAGTTCGCTCAGGGAAAAGAATAAACTCACTCAAAAACTAGAACTATACCAGATAAGTACAGTACAGTGAAAACGCCCTGGTAAGATGATAGCCACCTCAGAAATTACAGTGGAACAACGTGGCAGTACAGAGGAATTTGTAAAATGTTTAATATCAGAATTAGTAAAATAGCCCTCGCACCATCGGCGAAATGATGCAAGGTATAAAAAAATAAAATAAAATTGTCGAGGGTAAGCAAATCGCTGGTCATCTTATGATTTCACCATTCACATTCGCTGTGGTAAATTTCTTTTTACATCATTTCTATAATAATCACGCAACCTATTCCTTCAGAAATATAAATTCAGACTTATCAATTTAGACACAAATTTCAGAAATCGAGTCAATCCTAAAAATTTAGTCTTAAAATTTAGACATATAAGTTCAGTCATGAATATCGAGCTGGGTAAAGGGGTGGGTTTCTTGTGCAACAACCCATATACAATCGCGAAATAATACACCTACAAATCTAAATCATACATCCTACATTTTTTATCATTCAACTGAAATGCGTACCGTTTCCTGTTCACTTGTTCCGAGTGTCGTCTGCGTGCTCCGTGCCGCTCCCGCTCACCGACCGTCGAGACCTCATCAGTACCTCCCAGCAAATTTCTAGGGGTACTCTGCTTTCCCCTTAGCCCCTCGAGCCGCAAAGGGGCCACACACTACCCAGATGGTACGTCTAGCTCCCAGCTCGCCTCGCAAGGCAGAGCTACCACTCCTATCTGAGCTGGAAAATCCCAACTCTCCACAAGTAATCAATCAAGTCACAAATCCGGCAGCATAACGTTATGCTAATAGCCGATCCCCATATTCCTCCTCTTTCCTTTCTTTTCTAGAGTTTTTAGAACCTCCAACTTTCCCTAAATCACATTTAAATTAAGTTTTAATAAAAATATTCTAAATATTCTCCTTCGCACAAGTGTCGTCCATCCCCCTCTTTCCTCCAATAATTATTTTCTTTAAATTTATTAATTGTCTCATTTCCCTCACCCACCTAGATTTGCTCCTACATTTACTCCTAGGTGTTCCTAGATTCCCTTACCGGTTTAAATACTTTCCCTTAAATGAGGTTGCTAATTTAGTTCATTTTAGAAGGTTCTTTAATTGCAAATTCCTTACTATGTTGACCTTGCTTTTTACCATAAGTTCCCCTCTTTCCCTTATTAAGTTTCCCCCCATTCCTTAGTTTCCTAAATTTTATGATTCCCTTAATTCCCCTTTTTATTATAGCCAAAAGGGCAGTTGCTCTATTTACTCCTTTCCTTTTATTATTAAATTGAAATCTTTTTACTCTTTCACAAGTTAGATAATTTATTTCTTATTTACAATTTAAAACCACGGATTTTAATTAAATTATTACTCCCTTCATTTTACCCCAAAAACTTATGAAGACTAAAACTATTACTTAAGTGGTTTTAGTCTATTTTTTATTTTATTTTTATTTTTATAGGGTCTTTTTCTTAAGGTTAAACACAATTTTACC
>JASDQU010425166.1:0-10020 GCA_032191745.1 Picea mariana
TGAAACAAGGATCCTTGATTTTAGGGGTCCAAGAGACAAAATTCATTGAAGGGTTAGTTGTGATTTTTAGTATAAGTGGAGCTAGGATGAAAGTAGGAACACATATTTTCTTTGGTATATTACTTTCATATATGTTTCTAGTGCATTCAAATTGTACAAGACACTCTATTGTCATGAAGTTGAATTTCTTTATAAATAAATTGTATTCCCGGATTTGAGCACTTGGTGGTTTCACTAAGGGTTCCTATAGATACCTCGGGTAGATCCCACTCAAGGGAATGCAAGGAATCCTCATTGATGTTGTATTCTCAATTATGAAATAGTTTACAATTTCCCATAGTAGTTTCATGCAATTTATTACAACAATTTTATTTATTTCTTGTTATTTCCTTTCAAGCAATTTCAATTCTACAATTTCATTTCCTATTTATTGCATTAACTCTTTAATTTATGGTGTTACATAGATTAGTTAATCTCATTGAATCTGAAATAATCACCAGTTTATATTATTAGAATATTGAGTGATCTTATGCATGTTGTTTTCCTCCTCCACACTGATCACCATCCAGTCACAACACATTCAAGCTCTCCAATAGCTTACTCATGCTCCACAACCAATCAATATGAATACTAACTCAATCATGTATAAGAAAATAGTATACCATAGCAATCATATCACAACTAAATCACAAGAGTACTGGTCCACTCCATCAACCAGCATAAACCACATCAAAACAACCATACCAAGAATTCCCTAAGCATTCACAACACAACAAGAAATACTATCCATCAAGACAATAATGTAACCATACCAGTGTATTAGTGACATATATGAGCCCACATAACGCAGATCTTGAACCTGCTTCAGTCTTCAACTGCTAGTCATTAGCTCAAACACAAATCTCCATGATTTTATTCACTGTACATGCCCTGTCCTCATACAGCCTGCATATGTACGCGCCCTAGCCCATTACAGCTCGTGTACACCTCAGAAGCTAGGGTTTATGAAGCTCCGAGACTTTTGCCGTCAAGATCTCTGATATTTTCGAAACTTTGATGCATCCATGAGATCCTCCTCATGCTCTCTTTCTCATAATAGATCTTCAATCATGCTCAAGAGATCCACACCAAAGATGCTCTCACAAGAAGCTCTCCATCAATACTCCAAAAGATAATCTCACAAGAAGCTCTCCATTGATCCACAAAAAGGATATAATACAAGACACCATAGCTATCTTATTTATACTTTCATCCTCTAGGTCACTTAACCTATTTTCCTTATTTTAGAGTTAACCACTTTCCATAAATAGAAAGTTCTCCAATACTTTATCATTTAAATATTCCTTCTTGATTTTGTCACTTCTCTTCATAATCTTTCTTGATTTATTATTTAATCAATCCTTCTTGACTTTGTCACTTTACTTTATCATTTAAATAATGATTTCTTCTTTTCAAGCACTTTGACTTCTTTGACCATTTGGGGCTTCAAGCCAACATATGGGGGTCCTTCAACTTCGTAAAGCCATAACTCTCAAACCATGAAAAACACTATCCATCTAGGATAGTTTCACCAATAAATTCATTGATCTTCATCTCATTATTCCACATACAAGCATAGGTTCTCCATCCATACTTCAAGGATAACTCAACCGTAAAGCATCTTCCTGTGAGAGCTTTCACCATAAGGGGTCCACTTTGGGGTTCATCCATTTGTACCATGACCAGAAAATAATGAGTCATCTTTTCATCAAACAAACTATGCATCATATATCAATGAATCCATCTTTATCATGTATCAATGACAAATCATCGATCCATCTTCATCTATGAATCATATCAATGATCCATCTTCATCGATTGGTTTCCACTTGACATCTATTATTCTCATCAAGGACAATACATCTACATTGTACATCAATCATCATTCAATCAAGAAATCAATCCATTGACATCAATCAATCACTTGACATCAATCAATGACATCAATCAATCACTTGACATCAATCAATCAACCATTGGCATCAATGACAACATGATCCAACAATCTCCCCCTTTGGCATTGATGGAAATACCAACATTGATGTTAACACCAATTACCAATTATTGATGTCAACATATAGATAAGGCATGCTCTACATCAATAGTCATCAAACATATCAATATGACTATCTCTCCCCATTACTTAAACATCAATCACATCAATGTGACCATTTATCCCCCTTGACATCAATGGAAAAGGACCATTCTCTCCTTGGGGCTACTCCCCCTGCTTGAACTCTCCTTGGGGCTACTCCCCCTGTCTGAATGCCTTTGATATTCCTCTAAATAATCTCTCCCCTTTTGAGAAAGGGATATCAATCTGATGTAATGCTGAAGATACATTGCTCATACTCCCCCCTATGACCCTCGATCCCCCTGGAATTATGCCTCTATGCTCTTTCTTCAAATATAGGGCTCTTTTCTAGGTATGCATCTGATAAATATCTCCTCCTAGAATCATGGGAAGCAGAATGAATCCCCCTATGGGTATGTCTCACCCTAACTTCTCTGCAATATGCTACCATATGACGATCCTTGGACCTGTCATGTATCAAAATCATGCCATACTAACCATCTTGAAACACAATATATGTCAATAATAAAATAGAGAATCATGAGTAGAACATCACCCAAGTACATCATGTACCAATTGTGTGCCTGTCATGCACAACACCCATGTACATCAACCATGTATATCAATACCATACAATGTTCTATAAGATCTCATCAATAGAATGTATCAACCATATGCCAACATGTGCATCTACCAATATGCTAACCATGTGCATCTACCAATATTCCAACCATGTGTCATATCACTCATGATATGTCTCCACCATGAACAAAGTGCCACAACCATGTATCTCAAACAAATATCAATTGTTGTGCTAATCAAGTAATACCAATGGTGTACCATCATCAAACATATGTCATCTATGAGTGTCCAAACATGTATCACCACTTGTACCAAGCAAGTACATCAACCATGCCTAATACCAAAACATGATGAATCATCATACATGTATCCCAAATCCTCCATAAAATATGTGCCAAACAAACTGCTAGTAGGTGCCTCTTCCAATGTACTAGAAATGTACCAATCACGCATCACACATAGATCAAGCCATGACTCCTCAATGATGTATCTCATCAACTCACCAACTACATGTCCCAATATGTAGCCTATTCATATGCCAAATGCATGCATCAATTTTTCCAACAAGTAAGCTTCCAATAGTACATCATAAGAGATAGCAATGCAACTCAAAATATGTACCAGCCATGTACACCAACAGATCAACATCAATCCTCCATACTCATGGGTTAGTGCCATGCACCTGAGATTTTATTTTACATAATCCAATAGATGAACATTTAAACTTGCAGCAAAACAGTGTCAAAACCTGCAACAAACAATGTCAGACCCTGCAACAGAGTGTTATACCATCACATCAAGCTGCAACCCATGTGCATTGCCTTTTTCCCAAGTCTTTACCACATATACGCGGCCCGCTGCACAACAGCTCGTGTATGTACACGACCTATGCAAGGCCAGTCTGCGTATGTATGCGACTGATACCACTGTCACCCGCGTATGCTTCAATAGATGACTTACTTGAGCTTCCCTTTAGTCTTTCATTATGTTCTGGATGCTCTGTCCTCTTCACCCACTTCTGTAGATGTCCATGCTCTTCAAAACTTGAACTCTGAGCATCCATATTTTCAAATATGTCTCCCTTCCTTACTTCATTCCTTCTTCTAGCCATGCTATTTGAAGTCCTCATCATGGACTTTCTTCTTGTGTTCCAACAATCTTGGGATTTGTGGCCAAATTCACTACAGCTGGAGCATCTCATGGTGTTATAGTGAACAACAATGTGTCCTACTTGATTACATCTCCAACACCTTATGGTGTTATAAAATCTTCCATTATATTTCCTTTCATAAGCTCTACATTCAAAATATTTGTGACCATATTCATTACATGAATAACAATGCCCATGAAAATACTTTCATACCTTTGCTTTGGTGTCCCAAAGATAGCTTCTTGATGTTTTCCTTGCTTTGTTCCTTTGAAATTTTCTTTTCCTTGTGTAGATGGTTGTTTTGTAACATTGTCTTCCTTCTTTGATGGACTTACCTCATGCTTCTTTGAGGTGCTTGCTTCAACATGTGTATCATTTCTTTGTATCCAAGACCTGATTTATCACATGGTGATCTTTGACTTTCAAATATCTCACCCAAGATTCTTGAGCTATTCAAGAATTTGTTTGACTTTTCTACCTTCTTTCTAAGGTCAACAACTTCAGCTTCTAACTTGCAACATGGCTCTTTCTTTTCATTTATTTGATTCTTCAATAGTTCCTCTATCCTTTTGGTTTCTTCAATTTGGGTCTTGAGATGGACAATAGTTTCAAAACTTTTGCTAATCTCATCATCTACCTTCATATCTTGTTTTTCATTCTTTAGTCTTGTGATCTCTTCTTCCTTTTCTTCTAGTTGAGTCTTATTGTTCTCCTTGAGCATTTCCTTTAACTTCAAGATGTACCTTTGAATCCTCCTATGAAACTTCTTAGTGTTATCTGAAAGATAGTTATATTGCGTATAATAATGATCACTCCTATACATATATAAAACCTCTTCAATTTCCTTTTGAAGTTATAATATATTTTCTTCTATTCTTTCCATGTGATAACTACTATAAAACTTTACACAAATGGTTTCTAGATCATCTTCTTCACTTGAGAAAAATTCAACATCATCACAATTTGAATCATTGCAATCAAGAGTCTTTGGAGATTCTTTACCTTTATTTGAAGTATCTTCAAGATCTTCCTTTTTGCCAACATTATCACATGATTCTTTGCCCCTTTTTGAAGTGTCTTCAAGATCTTCATTTGTTCTAACATCATCACTTGATTCTTTGTCTTCACTTGAAATGTTTTCAAGATCACATTTAGAAATAATGCATTCAAGGATTTTTGGAGATTCTTACCTTTGATAATCTTGATGGAGTAGTTTTCAACATATTCTTTCTCCTTCTTGCTTTGATATGTCTTCTCTAGATTTAGCCATAGATCCTTGGCGGAAGTGCATTGTCCCATGCTCTCTTTGATAGGGCTTGAGAGCCCACTAAGAATGGTCTTGAGAGACAATGCATCATTTTTCTTTCCTTCCCTTTGAGATGCAAAATTTGACTTGTTCTTCAACGGAATTGATCCACCAATGGCTGCCTTACAAATAACTGCTCCCATTGTCTTCAAATACACTCTCATCTCTATTCTCCAAGTAGAATAGTTTTCCTCATCAAGGATTGGAACTTCATCATCCATTTTGTGTCTATGGATCTCCTTCAAGCTTGTTAAGTCTTGTAGTGAAGGCCCGCTTTGATACCAATTGTTGGACACACCTACCACACTTAGAGGGGAGGTGAATGAGTGTGAGGCTCTTTTTCACAAAACTTCCCTCTTACACAAAACTCATTAGTTGGCATTCAACATTTACTTATTATTCATTGTTGTCATTTATAACCAGTTAGATGTGAACATATATCAGCAACATATATCAACAACATAGATCATCAATAAGTCATCACCACAAGGAACACAAAGAACACAAGATGTACGTACAATTTTCTTTTTATTACAGACTACAATCCTTGGGGTTTTTCAACAACAACTGAATAGAGTACAAATCTACAAGAACACCAGCTCTATAATGCAAGACTCAACTTACACCCTCAGCACTAACTGAGATGAGGCAAAAATCCTCAACAGATATCAATTTGCAACAGGTACGCGACCTGTCAGTAGTACAACCCACATGTGTACGCAACCTGGCTTACTACAACCCACATGTGTATGTGGCCAATGTATAAAGAAACCAACGTATACCTTCTGAGCTATTAGGTTTTATCCTTTTCATCACATACTCAGATCCTCTACAAAATGCAAGCATAATTTCTTCTGTCTTCCACTGTCCAAACTGACCACCAACTAGTCACAACACATTCAAGCTCTCCAATAGCTTACTCATGCTCCACAACCAATCAATATGAATGCTAACTCAATCATGTATAAGAAACTAGTATACCATATCAATCATATCACAACTGAATCACAAGAGTACTGCCCACTCCATCAACCAGCATAAACCACATCACAATAGCCATACCAAGAATGCCCTAAGCATTCACAACACAAAAAACAATACTATCCATCAAGACAATAATGTAACCATACCAGTGTCTCGGTGACATATCTGAGCCCATAGAATGCAGATCTGGAACTTGCTTCAGTCTTCAACTACTATTCATTAGCTCAAAAAAAAATCTCCATGATTTTATCCACTGTACGTGCCTTGTCCTCATAAAGCCCACGTATGTATGCCCCCTGGCCCATTACAACCCGTGTACACCTCAGAAGCTAGGGTTTCTGAAGCTCCGAGGCTTTTACCGTCAAGATCTCGGATATTGCCGAAACTTTGATGCGTCCATGAGATCCTCCTCATGCTCTCTTTCTCAAAATATGCTCAAGAGATCCACACCAAAGATGCTCTCACAAGAAGCTCTCACAAGAAGCTCTCCATCAATTCTCCGAAAGATGTTTTCACAAGAAGCTCTCCATTGATCCACAAAAAGGATATAATACAAGATACCATAGCTATCTTATTTATACTTTCATCCTCTAGGTCACTTAACCCATTTCTAGGTTACTTACCCCATTTCTAGGTCACTTAACCTATTTTCCTTATTTTAGGGTTAACCACTTTCCATAAATAGAAAGTTCTCCAATACTTTATCATTTAAATATTCCTTCTTGATTTTGTCACTTCTCTTCATAATATTTCTTGATTTATTATTTAAACAATCCTTCTTGACTTTGTCACTTTACTTTATCATTTAAATAATGATTTATTTTTTTCAAGAACTTTGACTTCTTTGACCATTTGGGGCTTCAAGCCAACATATGGGGGTCCTTCAACTTCGTAAAGCCATAACTCTCAAACCATGAGGACTTATGTGACATTCCACATACCACCGGAAATGGCATGACAAATACTATCCATCTAGGATAGTTTCACCAATAAATTCATTGATCTTCATCTCATTATTCCACATACAAGCATAGGTTCTCCATCCATACTTCAAGGATAACTCAACCGTAAAGCGTCTTCCTGTGAGGGATTTCACCACAAGGGGACCACTTTGGGTTTCATCCATTTGTACCATGACTAGAAAATAATGAGTCATCTTTTCATCAAACAAACTATGCATCATATATCAAAGAATCCATCTTTATCATGTATCAATGACAACTCATCGATCCATCTTCATCTATGCATCATATCAATGATCCATCTTTATCGATTGGTTTCCACTTGAAATCTATTATTCTCATCAAGGAAAATACATGTACATTGTACATCAATCATCAATCAATCAAGCAATCAATCCATTTACATCAATCAATCACTTGACATCAATCAATGACATCAATCAATCAACCATTGGCATCAATGACAACATGATCCAACACATAAGACCCTGATACTTTCCTTTTTGAATTTGAAGTTGTTTGAAAAACTTATGATTATGCATTAGATTATCAAAAGCTCAATATTTTCCTCTCTACATTGAAGGAATCAACCTTGAGATGGTTTATGAGTTTAGAAGGGAGCAATATCACAATATTGGAGAAAATGAAGAAAACCTCCATTGAAAAATATAGCGACTACTATAATTCCATGGATACTAGAGATGCTATATTTAGAATGATCCAAGGAGAAACATAACCCATAGAAAACTCTGAGGAAAGGTTCCAATTCAGTTATAAAAGGAATCATAGTTTCACACTAGATGATAACCCCCCTCAAGATTGTGTTTATTAGAGGAGTAACAAAGGAATTTAACGAAACTTTGAATCTCCTTACAATGGATACATATTCTAGTTGGAGTATGAATACAATTAAGAAAACATTCAAGAATTACTCTATGTCTACAAGGAATAAAAGTAGGAATGATATAAATACTTCATCACAATCATTCAATTCTATGACTCTAACTAAGAATGAAATATGAGGCTTGTTAGAAGATATGAAAACCAAAATTTTACATTCATTTCCAATGCATATGGATACAATGAAGATAAAGAGGAGGCAAGAAGAAACAAACAAATCTCTAATTGTTTTTAATCCTAAATACACAAAAAAACATTCTAGAAATTAATGTCCACTTAATACTATAGAAAACTGTGGAATTTTTAAAGATAAGAATCATACTAACAAATTTTCTTCCTTTTTAGGTATCAAGGTTTCTTATCAGGGAGCCAAGGAGAACATGGAGGCATCATGTTTCATCAACCAAAGGAGGAAAGGACTAGATCAAGAATTTCAACCAAGTATACCTTATTCCCATCCTCATTATTTGTTGGATATAATGGACAAACACATACTTGACCCTAGTATCCTCCCAAACAATCTAGCTAGCCAATGCAAAATAAATGGAAACACCAAAAAATACTCAACCATTCTAGTCTCCCCTTAAATCATTCCATCTCAACCTCAAATGTAAAACTACCGATGTAATATGTTGATGCATGGCATCATTAGACATGTATTTCCTCAAAGGTCTATGTGTCTAGACATGTGGAAATTGTCCAAAGCCTTCTATCCTTGAATTGAATTTAATTAAATGAATTATTAAAGTAAAGTGATTTTAATTAGTAAGTTGAGATTTATTTAAGGAAATGCTGTAATTAGCATTAGTGAATTAAACAATAATCGTTGATCTCAAGTGAGGTGAGAAGTAATCTAAACTATCAATCACTTTGGAGATTAGGGTTAAGGTATAACACAATATTATAAAATCAAGGCTAAGGTGAAGGAGGAAGATACTTACTGTTTTCATATTGATCGAGAGAGATTGATTTGAGACAAAGAGAGTTGGATCACAAAGGAATGTGATTATAGAAGATCTTGGATAGGTGGATAAGGAATTCCATATAGAGATCTAGGTCAGAGGAAGAGAGAGAACAATCATACAACAAAAGGATTAATCATCACAGAATAGTGCAGGTATTTTGAAACAATTGCGTAGTTAGCGCGAGTTTCAACTTTGCAGTCGCACGAATAGCACAGGACAACATTGATATCATCTTAATAGTCACGTTGTTGTTGTACATGATCATACAACACATTTGGTAGCAGATCATGCCGGTCAAGGTTTTGATGTAATTTATCTCTTTTCTATTTCGGCCATTTTCTCAGTAAGGTAGCCCTTGTAATCTTTGAAGTTATTTGAATGAAAATCTTAGTTGATGGGTAGAATATCTTTGTGTGTTGTGTATGATTTTTCGATTTCCCATGTTGCTTCCTGCTATATTTGTTTGATTTGAATATTCCAACAATGTATGTTTGTTTTGTGAGATGCTAAATTGATTTGCAGTAAGGAAATCACTATATAAAAAGATACCTAGGATTGGAGTAAGGATTTCAAAATGGTATCAGGGTGCATGCTCTGAAGGGAAGAAATATATTAGATCCATAATAGAATATAGCATATCTATTAGATCTGTGGGAGATCTTAGCAGATCCATAACAAATAGGCAGAAATCGAAGGACATATTTCAGGGAAATAGTTGTATTGTAGTTGGATTCGATCATAGAGGACAATGCGAGTATTCCATTACAAGTTGTGCAAAACAACACAAGTTGCAACATCATAGTTGAACCGATAGCGTAGAACATCGTGGGTATCAATGTGGAAATCATGTTGAAGATGTACAAGTCAATACAGGGGAAGTTTCAGTAGTAGGTTATTTCTAGGGAATTTTATCAGGTCTAAGGGATGGAAAAAACACGGTTAAGAGTTGAAGATAGATTGGATGGAGCATCCAATTTCCTATATTGGAAAGCAAGAGTAACTTTGGCATTTAAGGAATATGATATTTGGGAGTTAGTGGAAAAAGTAGTTGTTCCACC
>JASDQU010425169.1:0-10089 GCA_032191745.1 Picea mariana
GAGGGCTACTAAGTCACGACGCAGTGAGACTTCCAGAAACCATTGATGACGTCTGCTAGAGAAGTCGAAGAGACCGCTGAGTGATCGCCAGAAGAGATGAAGAGCTCCAAGCTTCGTCCAAGTGAAGAAAGACTACTCTTGGAAGGAATTTATAGATGGATGAGCGTGGAAGCCTGTAACTAAAACAGAGAAGGTGAGGTCGACTGTGACAGAGAAGACGAAGAATCTCAACTGCCAGAGAGACTGAGGAATCTCAACATAACATCCAGTAATGCTGAACGCGTGGGAAAATAGCCAGAGAAGCTGAAGAGTCATGATGATAATTAGATAGAACACTCGAGAGGTGGAGGATAACGGTGCAGAGTCAGCATGCAGAGGCATTGCGAACACTGCATGCACAAGGTGCAAAGAAGCTATAAATACACGGTACAGAGAAGAGATTCGTTGTTGTTGCTGTTGGAATTTGCGGTTGCTATTGGCCGTTGCTGTTGCTGTTGGAGGTTGTTGTGATTGTTGCTGGTGAAGATAATTCATGGTTGAAGAAGGATCAGAGTGCAGTAGCTAAAGAGCAGAGAAGAGGAACTATGTGGTGACTGGGCATAGCGCACAGAGCAACGAAATGCAGCAGAACAGTGATAAGTCAGGTAAGCCATTGTCAAACATCATATCACTGTAATAAATTTAGTAGCAAAGATTTATATTTTAGGGTGGTTGGGAGGAGCTAGGGAGGACTGGTGTCCTCAAAGGTTCAGGTGGGTGCTTGAACACAAGGAGTTGGTGCTTCCTTCTAGTGGGTGCTAGAGAAAACAGGGAGTTGGTGCTTCCTTCTAGTGGGTGCTAGAGAAAATAGAGAGTTGGTGCTCTCAGCAAGTTGCAGCTTGCAAAACTGAGGTTGTAGCCTCACTATGAGTTGGTGCTCATATGTATGATAATGTAAAGATTGTAACCATTACTTATCATATAAATAAAAAGAGGTTTTTACCCTGTATGGGTTTCCTCAGGAAATATCTGTCACTGTGTTTCTCATATATGTGATTGATGTTGAATGTGCCATTGTTTATTTCCCTGCATTATTGTGATCATCATTTAGTGTCTCAACGACGAATTTAAAAGAAGCATAATTGTTTAAGCACGGTAACAACTGATTCACCCCCCCCCTCTCAGTTGTCCAACATTTTTCTTTCATTGTGGAGAGGCATTTTGATGTTGGATATGTTGTTGAATACTTGTGATTTCTATTTGTGTATGATGTAGGCTTTCTGATCCATATACTTTGTAGTTCTTCCCTTGCCATTTTAATTCCATAAATAGTTATTGTTGGTTTTTGGCATAGTTACCCAATTGCATCAACTACTCTACTGCTAACACCATGTCCATTCCATTGAGGGCTAGAGCATAATATCCAAATTGTAGTGCTATATTTTGTATCTGTACGAAAACCTAATGGAAATGTCCTATTCCTTTGATTTGTCAATCATCAACTGTTGTGACTACAAGATTCCTCTCAGGGTATACAAAATGATTTAATTTCCTTGCGAGATTAATATCCATGAAGTTGTGTACAACCATAATTGAGTAAGATTGTGATATTTTTACCCTTTGTTCTTCCCTTGAATTTTAGGGTCCTTAGTTCCACCTTTCCTATAATTTTCACAAGCGATATCATAGGTTTTATGTCTTGACTATTACAGATGGTACTGCTATTCCTCAAATGAGGTGGGATATAATGAGCTATAGGTGGTTGCACTTCTTCTTCTTTGAATGCAACCTTGTCATCTTCCTTACAATTCTTCCTAATGTTGTGATTGATGATAATGACATATTTGGTGATTCATCTTCATCAGAACCTAACATGCCTTCCTTAGAAGGAACCTCTACTTCTTTTCCATTAATAATTTTTCAATGATATAGGTGTTTAGATGCACATCTATGGCCTAGAAACCAATTTTTACCACATTTATAACAATGATTTTCCTTTCTTTTTTCTTCTTCATCATTAGAGTTGCTTCTAGAAGTGTTTGATAGTATTTCATCTTCATATTTCTATGACTTCCAATTGCTTCATTTGTGACTTGATGACCACTTGACTCCACAATATTTTCATTCTTGCTCCTTTCGTCATTGGGATTTCAAACTAATTTTTCTTTTCTTTGAAATGTGATGAAGGATATCTTGAATTTTCAAAATATGTTCTTTGGAGTAGTTTCCACCCTGAATAAACTTGGTCAAAGTTTTTTTAGATGACCTTTTTAACTTATTTTTAGTGATTTTTTCCTTATGTCGGGCCTTCTCCACAGTTGTGATATTATGCATTTGTAATTCCTCTTTTATGTGAGGTTTTAAGCCATACACATAAGTATGAAATAATTGATCTTCTGATAATTTAGCTTCATGTGTTGCTAATGCTTCCCATTCATGAGTTTACTCATCTACATCACCTTTTTGCTTTATTCTGGTGATTTTTGCAAAGAAGTTTGGGTGAGTGCAAGAACTTGGTGGTTGAAAAAGTGGCAATGGAATTATTAAGAACGCAAACTTACAGGAACACGTGCATGTTCCTAGGAATGCACATGTGTTCCTACAGCTATAGGTTTGGTTGTGGCCGAACCTAGATGTGGATTTCCACGTAGGTTAAGTAGTAAGAGTGCATGCACGCTCTTAAGAACACATGCACACTCTTAAGAACACATGCATGCTCTTAAGAAAGCGTGCACATTTTTACTGTTGTTTTCTTAAAAACCGCCCGAGAGCGATTTTTTGCATATTGTGCACACAATCACGCTCACATTTCTCTTTGGGAAAATAGTGTGAAGAGAGGAGGAAGAAAGGGAGGATCTTGCAACTTCCACCACCACCATGTGTCCATGTATGTTACATTTATCTTAACTTTAATCCAATTTAGTCATTCTAATTTAGTATTTTTATCCCAATAATCTAAATTGAAAAAAAACTATGATGTACTATTTTAAATAAAAAGGGAAACTAATTTACATGCAATGGATGTTAAATTGCAGCATATACAATAAAATGGAACCCCAAGAAAAGTTAAACCCCTCAAAAGAAAACCAAGAAGATCAAAACACCAACCCACCACCACCACCACACAATGTAAACAGTGAAATTGATGAGGGGTTGGTGATATTAAGAAACCTTAAGGAACATTTAAGAGAGACTAGAGAACCTAACATAGTCTCCTTGGCCACTTCTTTAGACATCATTGTGCAGTCCATTGCAAGTGCCCAAGGGAAATTGACATCTATTTCTGACTGCAAGGTAAGAATGTACGAGTATTATAGAACTGGTTTGGACAGAAACCAAATAAAAGAACTGGGCATTTCAAAACAAAAAATATTGTCTATTTTCAGGGATCCTAGAAATGGACAAGAACTACCATTGACCAAGAAACACATAGCCATTGACTGGTGCATCCATCCCTAGATTATTCAAAACTAGATGGATGGGTGGTACATGGTTTGTGATAAACCTCCCTGCAATAAAAAGGAGTTGCTCTTATATTTTTCGAGGAAATTATGGGTAAACATGTCAACTACTTTGAAATTGGTGACTTCTAGGGGGTGGGTCGAGGGTCCATATAGAACTGATATCAGGCCATGTGTGACCCCGAGTTAGGTCCCCGTCCCCCTTGGTGAAGGCCTGACCCCCCTACCCCAAATCCTCATGTTAAAGAGAACTTGCAATGGGTACAAATAGCCATCTCCTCATTGATTCATAGCCTAGTGCAACACAATATCGTTTTGCACTATCTCGACCGGAGGTGCATGCCAATCACATTGATAGTGGGTTTGGAGCATCATCATGCACAAGAGAGTACAATGAGGAGAGGGAACATGGACATAAAAACCGTCCATGTGAACCTCACAGATTCTCCAACTGTGAGAATACATGCTATGGGCCTATAGAGCCCACCGCACAACATAGCTTCATGGAGGAGGTTAGTATCTTAACTCTTTTTTTTGTTCTTCATTGTTATATATTTATTTTTTATTTGGTGTATTTATATAGATATTTGATTGCATGTTGTTTTGCAGTCGTGTCCCAACAACATACTCTCTACGCCTATGAATGCATCGGTTCCTAGCCCCACCACTGATGCAATAGTAGATGCAACATGTTCATTGGGTGCACTGTACACATAGGTATGTATCACATTTGATAGATTCAACATAGTAATTTCTTTATTTTATGACATCCTCAAATTTTTATATGTTCTCTTTTTTCTACAAGATTTGGCACCAGGCGATGCCAGGGATTGTCCATATGGGATGGAAAAGTCACCAGTGTCATAGGTATCATGTGTAAAGTTAAATATCATATAATTCTCAAAATGTTTGTGTTTATGTTTTTGAATTTTAGTATTTGGTACTGATAGTTCAATTTTATTCATATCTATGCAGGCCCCTGATATATTTGCTAGGTATAGTAGTATTTCACCCCCTGGGCACCTGGGCATTGCTTATGGCTTTCCTTTCTCTAGAACGAGGGTGTTGGAATCACTTGTACAACTTGTGAGGGTCTACCAAGTCTACCACCCACCCCCACCACCACTTTTGGCCCCATCGATAGAGACTGCCACCATAGAGATTGTCTCAGAGCAGGTTTTACAACCTAGTGGTCCATATGCCGGTGAATCTCCATCGATGCCTGAGAAATTCATGGTGAGATAATGCATTGATGATAATTTTTCATGTTTCATGATTTTTTTTTATGCATATTTGTTTAATTTGATTGACTTGATCCTTGTAACTGATGCAGGGTGACATTACAAAGAGATTGGGGTGGCGGAGGAGGGTAACACCCTCACAATTGACAGTTTCATATGCTATGAGTTGTCTTAGGTTAAATTACAAAGTATCAATTTGCAAGTCTATTAATTCATTGAAGAAAAAAACTTATAACATTGTTTATTGTTTGTGCAATCTCCAGAGCATCGAAACATGCCCAGGCCTAGAACCTCTCGAGGTGCATCCTCGAGAAAGAAAAGAAAGATAGATTTCTAGGATGCTCCTCAGAGTGGCAAGGGTGGCAATGGTCAATGATTTACCAACTACTACCATATCGTATCTAGAATACAATATAGACGTTTTTTTATGTTAGAGCACTTGTATACTAGGCACGAGTTTCTATTTTGTAAAAAATGTACAATTTAGACGATGTTGAGTATATATATATATATATATACATACATATACATTTCATGGCACACTTTTTATTAATCTCATTGTTTCTACATTTGATGTTTTTGAATATATGAATTTCAAAGTGTATGAATTTAGTGTGTATTAATCCCTTGATTTGTTTCTATTTAGCGATTATAAATACTTGCATTACACATTAAGGAATAGCTTATGGGAACACATATTTGAGCTCAATGTTATTTTCTAGGGCACACACAATATTTTCCTCTATCTACGCATGACATATATAAAATCATTTGATTTATGTGTAACCCTTCATAAATGCTAAAAAGACTAGTGAAAGACTCATTAATGCAAATGTTTGTTTAGATTGTGTAGTGGGTATATGTAAATTTTGTTCAACCCATCAATTATTGATAAAATTTATTCAGTAATTCTATGCTACCAAAAATCTATCTAGAAAGTAATGCTATCTAGAAAGTAATGCTACCAAAATTCTATCTAGAAAGTAATGCCTTACATGTTTTCCTTCCTCCAACCCAATAGAAAATTAGCACATGTGAGTGGGTAAATTATGTGTCTCCGATAATTATATTGATGTAGATCAACTAATTTTATGTGGTTACATGCTAGTATAGTACATCTTATAGATAATCAATTATGCAATATTCAAAATGTAAAACCTGAAAATGATAACAATGAATTTCCAAATTTGATATCTATGATACAGTTTCACTACCTGTACAATGTGTATATTGACTTGTTGACAATTGCAACTATTTCAAGTTGTCTCTCTCACACTATCTTGAATCTCAAGTAAGCCATCACTTTTACATGAAATGAATTGTGTATCATACACGAGAGGGGCTCTATGTATAGGTTATTTTTAGGGTTTTAGTTGTCTTAGGGTTTTAGTGGTAGTTGTCTTAGGGATAATCAAGCATGCATACCATGATATTGTAATGGTATGCATACCATGGTATCACAATGGTATGCACACACAATATTCACCTCTTTCTATGCATGACATATATAAAATCATTTTATTTATGTGTAACCCTTCACAAATGCTAAAAAAACTAGTGGACTCATTAATGCAAATGTTTGTATATATTGTCTAGTGGGTATATGTATATTTTGTTCAACCCATCAATTATTAATAAAATTTATTCAGTAATGCTAAGCTACCAAAATTATATATAGAAAGTGATGTTATCTAGAAAGTAATGCTACCAAAATTATATTTGGAAAGTAATGCCTTACACGTTTTCACTACAAGGAAAAGACCCTCGAGCAAAGGTTTTTGCGGACGCCCCTACAAAAATATCCCAAAAATCCATTTATAGCGAATGATACTAGTAGAGGTAAGCAGTCGTAGGTTTTAGCGAATGTTTTTACACCAGAGATTTTATAAGTACATAAAGCACCGATGCGTTTTCGACAACATGTGCATCGGTGCCCTCAAAACTAGCACACCGTAGCAGGGTTATTTCAAATAAAGAAAAATATTATCAGATGCACTACAGAAATAAGGACGCACCAAGAAATAATGACGCACTGTAATAGTGTTCTTTTAAAAATGCATGATGCACAATGTAACACTGGAAGCATTGGTGGGCTATTAGTAGAGCGCACTGTCATATGGTTAAAAAAAAAAGCATTTACGTAACAATGTAGGATTGTGTCAAAATAAAATACCGGCCCTCCATTGTATCATGCGCATCGGTACACACCAGTGCTCCAATATGGAGCACTGTGTTATGGTTAATTTCCAAATTTAGGCAGTGCGCTCTATAAAACCAAGCACACTAGGGTGTTTGTTATTATACCGCATCGTGTCATGCTTAAACAAAAAATTTCTAACTATTGTAGTTTTTCAAAAAAATAAAAGGCAGGTGCGTTATGGAGTCATATACGCACCGGTGCACACACAAACACATGTACACTATGCTAGGGATTTTTTTTTTAAATACATATAACCGGTGTGCTCATTAAACATGTATGGAATGGTGCGGTTGTGAATCGGGCACACAAGAACAAGGTTTTATTAAAAAAAATTACCGACGGTAAAAATCATTTTTACCATTTTCAGTGCTATAGAGATCGAAAGCACTAGTGCAACCTTTGCCTATTTGAAGCACCTTTCCATCAGTGCTTTCCTTGGTTGCATTCCTTTCATTTGTTGTTCGGTGCGTGAATTTCAAATTTTTCCAAATAGTGGGAAAATTTAGTTTTTTTGAGTACGTCGCAACCAAGCCTCCCTGATGAAAAAATGTTCAGGTAATCTCCTTGTTTCTTCATAACTTAAGTTTTCATCATATTACAATTTAAAATTGATTGAAATTTTAAGTGTAAAAAAAGATAAACAAAAAAAAATACATGGTGCATTCGAGGCTCTCGTCTCACATCGCTTACGGTGTGACCTGTAAATTTACAGGGCACACCGCATACCTTGTTACATTTATCGGCGGTGTGTTGGTAAACATAAATGCACCAACACATTTGTTTAATGAAGTGCATTGGTAAATGTGCGCACCTCCCTTAGAGTACATAACATACTGCCCTTATCAGATATATTTTACGTAGTGAATTGGTAAACGTACACACCAGGGTGTTCATGTTTACCAAACACACCGCTGAGAAATGTAACATCGTGTTGCGGTGCACCCAGTAATATTTTTGGTGGAACCATACGTGGTGCGATAGTAATTATTGAAACACATCATTATAAAGTTCCATACTTGAAAAATTGTTAAATTTTATGTGACGGTGTGACTATGTTAGTTACATGCACTGGTGCACTGTGTTTTTTTCTAATTTTAAATAATTATTTACCTCCTTTAATTTTTTATTTTTTTTTTGGTTTAAGTGGTGCGTATGATAAATGTAACGCATAAGGGCATATTGGGGCATATTGTTTTTAGTGCAGTGCCCCGGTGCGGTACTGTTTTCCAACACATAGCATAACACAGTAGAACATTTTTTCAGTGCTTTAGTTTACCCTGACGCACCAGTCATGGTGCTCACAATATATATGGGAACACCATTGATGGTGCGTGACTATTTTTTTGGTGCACCGTTAATGCAATTATCTTATTTTTTGAAGGAATTTATTTTTCTGTATTTATAGATAAATTTACCATTCAGTATATGTTTTTTAATGTTTTATGTATGAGTGAGGCTTATGTATTTCATATGTTAATCATGCAGAGATGTGAGAAAAGAGAACAACAACAACATCAAGAGCAGAGGGTGGACTTGTAAAATGTTGTAGGAGAATGGGAGGCGAGGGAGAGGGAGAGGTATTTGTACCATCGCCCTATTACTCCAAAAACTCATGCTCTCTTGAGGGATGTAGGCCTCCTTAAGTACTATGAGGAGGATACATCCATTAAGGGGAACTCCAGGTTGTTGTTGCATTTAATCCATTGATGGGATGTCCATCGACAAGATTTCCATGTGGGTCCGAATCAGTGGTACCATCCCACTGAGGAGGATATTTACTTTATCACTGGGCTATGTAGGAGGGGAGGATTTTACCCAGTTCCCAGATGTCCTAGTAGGTGTTTCTACTGAGAGTTATCTCATGTGATATCAATGATATATTGGGTTTGAGGTACTATCCCCAACTGATTTTCAGGTGTATGGTGGAGAAATGAAAATTGCCTCTTTCAGTGCAGAGGAGGTTAGGTGCCTCTCACTCTTAGTGACTACCATAGCCAATTTTACCAATGATGGGAAACACATTAGTTGAAAATTTTTGTATTATGTTGATTCATTGGTTCAGCGACCACTGTGTATTAGATGGTCTTCCATTTTTTTACGACAGTTTTGTATAGTGCTCGACAAATCTCAGGCTATGATACGTGGGAGGTTGAACTTCCCATTTGCTTTAGAGTTGTTTTACTTATTTTTTGAGAGGTTTCCATAGACGAGGTCATATTTTTTCTGTCAGCCTCCTATGATGAGGACTCATGTGGCGATATGCATGTGGGGGGAGATTATGCCCAAGAGGGGCCAGGCATAGTTTTTGTCCACGATTGCGCCAGGTGCACTAGGGATACTAGGTAGTGCAACAAATCACATGTTCATCATGGTGTCATGTCCTTCCGCGTGTTTAGATTGGTGAGTATGTTCGAACATCCTCTTCACAACAGATGAGCCACCAGATGATAGAGGTAATATTAGTGTTTTTTTTTAAATTAATATAGTTTCATTTTATTGTCTTACTTAATTAGAATAAAATTAATTCTAACATGTTCTTTAACTTGTTTTATTAAATTGTTTAATGAATTAACTATGTAATTATTGTTCTGTACTATATATATTGCAGATATTGGTACTTTCATTGGGGACATGCCTCCTCCCCCAGCATACGACGATGAGGAGATGATTCTTGAGGCCATGATGGGTCAAGATCCTTGGGTGCAGATACCTGACGACATGTGTCGTAGGCCCGATACTAGATTCAGGCTGGAGTTGGGAGACCAACTTTCTGCACTTTTCATTGAGTTGGGAGTCCACCCTTTCCTTATGTGAGACATCAAGGCATATCCTACGCTCTTGGATATTTGGAGGGAGATGCCATGTGATTTTATGCCTCTTATGCGTCATATCGTCGGAGATGCCAGGCTACTAACAACAAGGAGAGATCTCGATGATATGCATAACTCTTATTCCATTACGACCCATTCATATAGTACCCCATCAATTGATGAGGGTGGCCATGATAATCCTTCTCCACATCCTTCTCATCCTCCATCACCTCACCCAAATCATGTGAAGGCAACACATATTCCTCATCCTCGTCTTTCACCTAACCTAGATGAGCATGCCAGACCTATTCCTCATCCTCCTCTTTCACCTCACCTATATGAGCATGTCGGACCTATTCATCATCCTCCTCTTTCACCTCACTTAGATGAGTAGGCAT
>JASDQU010425176.1:0-10020 GCA_032191745.1 Picea mariana
TTAGCTTCCATCTCTTGTAGTTCATATTTTGTTACTATCTTATTTTGTAAATCATTTATGTCCCTACACATTTCTTCACCTTCATCAAGAGTCCAAGTAGGATTGTTTGGAGGCTTATTTGATGTAGAAGTTCCCTTTTTGGGTGACATGTTGGCCAAGTATCACTTTTGAACCTTGATTTTGAGGTGGTTCTGCTAGACAATCTTTCTTCTGTTGTGTCTCCCAAGTTTAGGAACTTCTAGGTATGAAACTTTATTTTATGTAGTTCTCTGATATTTCTTCTCTGCAATGCCACAGGTCTGATCAAAATTGGATGTGCCAAGTTGAATTTACGGTAACTTCCCCACAACTTGATGATTTTTGGCCTTTCCAGGATATCTCACTTGTATAGCGTGCCCTGCACAAAATAATTGATATAAAATTCTAAAACTCATACCATAAATTCTACAGACTACCCACTATCCAATGAAACTAGTCCCATTGAATTTGGATACTCTAGGAAGAAGTTATGATTGTTTTACCTGGAACACCTTCTTGAGATTAGTCAATAGGACTAGTCAGATACCCTATCTTCCATAGGGTGTATCTACAAATGTAAGATGACCCAGAAGCTAAACTGTTTACCACAGATACCTTACTAATTTCTATGAATAGCCTCTGGAGTTCAGGGTCTGAAACATTACAAAATTTTTGTTATAGTGAAAATTCCGCAATGAATCAGTTCAGGATGATTCCAAAACCCTATCTTGTACAGGTTGTATCTCGTATAAGGCCTCAAGAACTGAAATTTTAAACCAACGTACCTTGATCCGTCTACTAAATATCCTCCAAGTCGTTCCTTCTGAAACGTTGTAGAAAACATTTATAGCGAAAATGCCAAGGTGTCTCAGATGTAGTAGCAAAACCCCAAGACCTTGAGCTCTAATACCATATGTTAAGAACTAAATATCAATATAGCATAGAAAAACCTCAGAAAAAGTACTCAACTCCTTGAAAAAGAGATAATTTCAGATAATAAGCCTCTTCAAGGGGGCAACCTCCTTTTACCCCACTTAAATGTTCAAGTACAAGATGATTCCAAATGAAAATGTCTCCTTGGTATATATAGGAGACTAGGAGGTATAATTACAACTAATGGAATAAATATGACATACATAAAATAAACTTACTAATGTAATATGCCCCAATTAAGGGGTAATGAGCCAATATTAGGGCTTAACAAGGGTGAAGATGCGGAGTCTGAAGAAGATGAAAGTAGCAAATAAAAACCCTATAGCTGAAAATCAACCAATCATAGTAGAAAGAGCCCCCACTCAAGGGAAATATGAACAATTAGCATAGCAGAGGGGAATCCCAAATGAAAAAACTCACAAATCAGGGAGGAAGAAATCAATATTCTAGAGAAGAAACATCAAAAAAATAAATATCCCTTGGAAAGCATCACTTAATTTAAAGCTCTCTTGGTAACATGGGAAAAGGAGGTAGAAGTAAGGGTCTTGAATCTCAAGTCCCTCCTGCCCCAATTTGTCGGGCCTCTTCCCTCTAAAAGTAATGAATATTCTCTCTTGGAATTGCAGAGGCTTTGGTAGAAAATCTAAGGTTGAAGCCCTCAAAGACCTATTCAGGTCCGAGAATCCCTCTGTAATTCTCCTCTAGGAGACTAAAATGGAGGAATCAAAATCCATGCAAATAGGGAAAAAACAATGTAGAATGGTGATGGCATTGCAATTAGCTCAATTGAAGCATTTGGAGATGTCATGACCCTATGGGATATGACACAATTAGAACTTGAGATAACTTTCTTCTCTAATAATTAGATCCTTACTATTGTTTGTTGCAGAGAAACTATTCTCAAAATTTCCATTATCAACATACACATGCCCATTAGATACATGGATAAAATAGGATGCTAGACATCTTTATATAGTGGCTGGAGACTTTAACACTGTACTTCACAATTTAGAAAAGAGGGCGGACAACTAAATTTGAGATCTAATGCGTGAGAACATGGAAAATTTTATCTCAGAATGGGAACTCCGGGATGTTAATCCAACTAAATGAATTCATACTTGGAGAAATAAGCGTCCGAGCCCTGGTCATATTTCAACTCGCCTGAAACGTTTCCTCATTCATAACAACTTTTTTCTCCTTCCCTTTTCCATTTCTTCCAATAGCATTCCCTCCGCTCTCTCCAACCATAAAACTATTTCCCTCTCTATTGTCCCTCCTCAGAACTTTGGCCCTATCCCTTTCTCTTTCAATTCCTTATGGCTCCACAATGACACTATAATTTATCTAGTTAATGATTCATGGAAAACCCCTTTTCAGGCCTCCCCTAATTTTGTCTAGGAAATTAAACTTGGAGCTGTCAAACATGATATAAAGTCTTGGTTAAAGACCTCTTATAACCCCCCTTAATGGAAAGAGCTTGTAGAATGCAAGAACCTGAGACCATTCAACAATCAATGGAAGATATGATAGGAGGTGACAAAAATTACTTTGCAACTTGAAAGAGAAGCCTATCAAAACTTGCAGTTGACCTCTAGGAAAGAAGAAGAACAATGGAGTGTAACACCCCTGTTTCCCCCAGCTTGTAATTAATCATAAAATAGGATTACCATGCTAAGGCATGTGGATGATGTAAATGTATTATTGTTAAATAGCCCATAACTGACTATTGGGGGGTGAAGCCTTGAAGTACAAGACATGATATCTCTAGAGGAGATAAATCAATTAATGAAGAAAGGACCAGTGGTTGAATTATCAACCACCCCCATGAATAGAAGCATGGTCTAGCTGCAGAATGTCATCCTGAAGTACCACAAAGACCTGCAAACCTAAGCTTCCTTCTGACAAAAAGAACATGATAGGTCAGAAACCTTCCTAAATAAGGAAGGTAATATACACACACACAAACGATAAGAAAGGGGGAAAAAAAGAGAAGAGACACCAGATGAGAGAGAAATCTCAGAAGGAGATGCACGAACCAAAAGGAAGTGCAGAGAACACGACCTGAAGGAACCGAAAACGAGCTTGATGCTGAGGAAGAATATGATAAACCTCGCAAGGATACTGTGACAGAGAGAACATATCTGAGACATGGCATAGTTCCCTAGTGATATCATGGCTTAGCACGGGGTTGGATAGAGTGCTAAGAATGAATTCCTTTGAGCCTATGGTTGGGTGGAAAGCCACACGCCCATAGTCAGTTAGTTGGCTGCAACCTGTAATAGATAAGTATTCTCATACCCTGTGAAATTTAGCTGTAACTATGTAATAAAATTGTATATACTGTGAATGAACCAAGGATGTGAATGCTTGATTAATGGTTATACTGTATCTCTTTATTCTTGTTTAAATTGTTTATTTAATAAAGTATGGAATTGTCTTATCTGCACATGTAAATACCCGAGCTCTGTGGTGGCTTAAGTTAAAATAAGTGGACTGTGAGTTCATCGATCTTGGGCACAGTTTTCACGGGTGCACACAAACACTCCCAGTTTCCCTAAGTCTTCGGGAGGATAGAGTCTATGAAGCTCATGAGAGGTAGTGAAGATATGCATAGAGTCTCTATGAGGTGAGCAGATTCCGAGAACCTCTTAATTTCTAGAGTTGATGAATGAGAACAAGGGGTGCGCGGAAGAATTATTCTAAGTGTTAGGTTCAAGAGAAAGAGCATAAAGCTATTAATCCTTTCAGAGCTAACAAAGCTCAGGAAGAATAATGAGATTGAAGTATTAGAAGGGAAGGTTCCTTTATTTGGAAGACGAATGAACGAGATCTGTTCAGGAAGAGACAAGGTTTGTTGTGACCATTGGATACGGGAAAGAGCATGTGAGTTAACCCCTTGGGTCCTTCGGACTTTGCAAGTTCGGTGAATTGAGCGACTTCATAGTAAGGGAGGTAAAATCCCCAAAGTTTCGAAGTTAATATGGGCTTTAGATATGAGGATTCCAGGGAGCCATCTTGACCATCAGAGCTATGAGGTAGTCAGTCTAGCATTGACCGCTTTGGGAGAATAGAGGCTTAGTAATGCAAAAACTCCCGAAGAACAAAGTAGCGAAGTAATGTGGACTATAGATATATGGATTCGTTTGGGTCCCCTCTTGACTGTTCGATCGAGGGAATATGGGTATTACGTCGAGAGTACATGGGGACCCATGTGTCGAGTGACAACGATGCCAGGTATCCCACTCAAAGTGGCACACAATGGGGTATTAAGAGGTGGATAGTCGTGAGTTCCTTTGGAAATCCATGGAGTGAAGGAGTTCGTCTGTACCATTGATCTAGGGGAGAGGATACATGGCGGAAATCCATCGACTTTAGGTGAAATTACTTTGGGAGAAAAAAATTGTGGAGAGGTTGAACCTCCCTGAGCCCGAAGAGCGAAAGTGATTTGCAACTGTCGATCTGTGGGAGACATGCGTTGACAGATCATCGACTTCAGGTGAAATCACTCTAGGAGGAAGGGGGATGTATTGATTAAGAAATCCTAAAGGTTGGAAAGATGGAGTTCATCTGAGTCGTCTGTCAGCTAAGGACATGTGTCAATAGATCTTCCATTTCGAGAGATAGCCACTTTAGAGGAAAGTGGGGTCATGCGAGTTGAGAAATCCCGAAGTAAATCATGACCGTCTCTTTAAGAGAGACATGCGTCGACATATCGTTGACTTTAGGTGAAATCAATCTTGGAGAAAGAGAGTGGGGAGAGGTTGAAACTCCCAAATTTTGAATAGCTGAAGTGATTCATTGTTGTCGATCTGTGAGAGACATGCATTAACAGATCACGTACTTCGGAAGTGAGGGGAAAGAAACACAGAGTAGAGGGTCGAATGAAGTGGATCCCCATCGTCAAACAATAAGGACATGCGACACAATCCTCGACTCTGGAAGAAAGTAATTCAGGAGAATAGAGTGTTGGAACGCTCAGAACTCCCGAATGACCAAGTCCCAAAATGAACACGAGTCATTGATTTACAATGGACGCGTGGCGCTCGATCTGGAAATTCGGGTATGGAGTACTTCAGGAGAAAAGGTTGTGTGTGTGTCTGAGACTCCCGAACATTGAATTTCCAGAGTAAATTAGAGCCATCAATACTCTGAAGATGCGTGGCGTTAGATGGTGCACTTCGGAGGTTTAACACTCTGGAGGTTTGAAATCATGAGTACCTTGGAACTCTTGAAGCATTGAGTTCTAGAGTAAATCAGAGTCATTGATTCCCTGAGAATGCACGATGTCAGATGGTTCCTTTTAGAGGATTAGTACTCCATAGGTTTTTCGAGGAGGTGCTTAGAATTCCGCCGAAGCTTGGAGGCCCAAATTCATTGAGGGTCATTGATCTTGAGGGAGAGTAGGGACCGTTGATCCCTTCACTCCAGTTCAGATCTCCACCACTTTAGAGTTCAGAGGAATTGGCGTGTGATGAATCAAAAAATCTCAAAGCCCGAAGATCCGAAGCACCGGAATAGGCACCTGTGGCCTTGGTGTTCAGTCATAGCCCATGGTCATATGCGATCGTCGCCAAAGAAAAAGGGGCTAGGCCTTGATTTCCAAATCAGAGACCATGGATGGAGGATTTGATTCTCTTAAGAAGAACAAAATTTTTAGGCTCCACCATGGGTGTGTTACAAATTGGTATCAGAGCCGAAGAGCCGAAGAGTCAAAGAGCCGAAGTAGATCTGAGGCATCCAAGCCAAAGAGATAGGTGTCGTCAGATCCTGCACTCCGGAGAGAAGTCACTCCAGAAGGAATGAAGTGTGAAGGCACAAGTATTTCTAAAGGTCGGAGTCTCGAAGTCATCCTAGCCATCCATTGGAAGGGACGCGTGGCATAAGATATTCCATTTTAGAGGAATTCACTCTAGGAGAAAATGGGATGTGTTGAACAAGAACTCCCAAAGGCCAGAGAGTTGGATTTCATCTAAGTCATCCATCAACTGACGACAGATGTCAACAGATATTCCATTTTGGGATATAGCCACGTTAGAGGAAAGTGGGGTCACGTGGGTTGATAACTCTCAAAGTAGACCATGACCATCTATTTGAGAGAGACACGCGTTGAGAGATCATCGACTTCAGATGAAATCAATCTAGGAGAAAGCGAGTGGGGAGAGGTTGAAACTCCTGAAGTTTGCAGAGATGAAGTAATTTATAGTTGTCGATCTATGGAAGACACACGTTAAAATATCGTGTACTTTGGAAGTGGGGAGAAAGAAACACGGAGTAGAGAGATGCCCAAAGTTGATCCCCACTATTGAATGAGAGGGACGCGTGGCGCATGATACTTAATATCGGAAGAAAAAACTACAGGAGAAAAGGTGGTGTGAGCATCCAAGACTCTCAAACATCAAAGTCACGAAGTGGATCCAAGCCGTTAATTTAGATGGATGTGTGGTGCCTGATCTGGAATTTTGGGTATGGAGTACTTCAGAGGAAAAGAGTTGGAGTGCTTGAAACTCCTGAACATAGAAGTCCCAAAGAATATCATAACCGTCGATCACGTGGGACCTGTGGCACTCGATCTATAATTTCAGGTATGAAGTACTTCGGAGGAAAAAGGTGTAGGAATTTTTGAAACTCCCGAAGCACGAAGTTCCAGAGTAAATCAGATCCATCGATACTATGAGAACGTGTGACGACAGATGGTGCACTTCGAAGGATTAATACTCTGTAGGTTTTTCGAGGAGATGCTTCAGATTCCACCGAAGCCCGCAGACCCGAAGTCATTGAGGGTCATTGATATTGAGGGAGAGTAGGGACCGTTGATCCCTTCATGCTAGTTCAGAACTTCACCACTTCAGAGTTCGGAGGAATTGGCATGTGATGAATCAAAAAATCCCAAAGACCGAAGTTCTGAAGCACTGGAATAGGTGCCTTTGGCCTTGGTGTTTGGTCATAGCCCGTGGTCATATGCGATGGTCACTAAAGAAAAAGGGGATAGGCCCCGATTTCAAAATTAGAGACAATAGGATAGAGGATTTGATTAATTAAGGAGAATGCAATTTTGATGCCCTATTCCTTAAAAACTTTTAAGGGGTTGGGTGTGTTACAATAGTGAAGATATGCATAGAGTCTCTATGAGGTGAGCATAGAACGAGAACTTCTTAATTTCTAGAGTTGATGAATGAGTGCAAGGGGTGTGCGAAAGAATTCTTCTAAGTGTTAGGTTCAAGAGAAACAACACAAAGCTCTTAAGCCTTTCAGAGCTAGCAAATCTCAGGAAGAATAGCAATATTGAAGTATCAAAAGGGAAGGTTGATTTGATTGGAAGACGAATGAACGAGCTATTTTGGGAAGAGCCAAGGTCTGTTGTGACTATTGGATATGGGAAAGAGCATGGGAATTAACCCCTTGGGTCCTTCGGACTTCGTGAGTTCGGAGAATTCAACGAGTTTGTCGTAAGGGAGGTAAAATCCCCAAAGTCCTGAAGTTAATCTAGGCCTTATATATAAGGATTCATAGGATCCATCTCGACCATCAAACCTATGAGGTAGTCAGTCCAACATTGACCGCTTTGGGAGAATAGAGGCTTAGTAATTCCAAAACTCTCGAAGAACAAAATAGTGAAGTAATGTGGACCGTGGATCTATAGATTCCTTTGGTACCCCTCTAAACCGTTCGATCGAGGGAGTATGGGTATTACGTTGAGAGTACATGGGGACCCATGTGTCGAGCGAAGGAAATGCCAAGTGTCCCACTTGGAGTGACACACACTTAGGTATTAAGAGGAAGATAGTCATGAGTTTATTTGGAAATCCGTGGAGAAACAGAATCCATCTATACCATCGATATGAGAGAGAGGATACGTGGTGGAAATCCGTTGAATTTGGGTAAAATTTCTCCGAGAGAAAACGAGTGTGGAGAGGTTGAACCTCCTGAAGCCTGAAGAGCCAAAGTGATTTGCAAACATCGATCTGTGGGAGACACGCGTCGACAGATCGTCGATTTTAGGTGAAATCACTTCAGGAGGAAGGGGGAATGTGTTGATTAAGAACTCCGAAGGCCAGAGAGCCGGAGTTCATCTGAGCCGTCCGTTAACTGAGGACATGTGTCAACAGATCTTCCATTTCAAGAGATAGCCACTTCGGAGGAAATTGGGGTCATGTGAGTTGAGAACTCCCGAATTAAATCATGACCATCGCTTTGAGAGAGACGCATCGACAGATCGTTGACTTCAGGTGAAATCACTCCAGGAGAAAGCGAGTGGGGAGAGGTTGAAAATCTTGAAGTCTGAATAGTTGAAGTGATTCATAGCCATTGATCTGCGAGAGACACGCATTAACATATTACGTACTTCAGAAGCAAGGGGAAATAACCATGGAGTAGAGGGTCGCTCAAAGTGGATCCCCACCATCAAATGAGAAGGATGCGTGGCACACGATCCTTGACTCCAAAAGAATGTACTTCAGGAGAATAGGGTGTTGGAATGCTCTAAATGCCCAAATGCCGAAGTCTCAAAATGAACCTGAGCCGTTGATTTAAAACGAACACATGGTGTTCGATATGGAACTTTGGGTACATAGTACTTTAGGAGAAAAGGTTGTGTACACGTCTGGGAATCCTAAACGCTGAAGTTTCGGAGTAAATCAGATCCATAGATACTCTGAGGATGCGTGGTGTCAGATGGTGCATTTCAGAAGTTTAACACTCCAGAGGTTTGTAATCGTGAGTACCTTGGAACTCTCGAGCATGAAGTTCTGGAGTAAATTAGAGCTGTTGATGCCCTAAGGATGCGTGGCGTTAGATGGTGCCCTTCAGAGGATTAGTACTCTGGAGGTTTTGCGAGGAGGTGCTTTGAATTTTTAATGTTTATGCCATTATTATAGTTCTTTGCATTTCAATAGATAAGAGAATCATAAGAACAAGATCACTGAGAAATACACATTCATAAGAGACACAACATTTATCCTAGGAAACCCTCTAGGGGAAGAAAACCCAACAAAAACTTCCTTATCATAAATTGCTAATACAATGTTCAAGAGATAACTCAAACCAATACAGATAGTCCTCTCCAAGAGATGCGCCACTCTTCTTCTCCTCTCTCCAAATGGTAATTGCAGCTTGCCTCATAAGAGAATGAGCAAGTGAGTTGTGTGATAAAGTGAGGCGCTAGCCTCCTATATATACAAGACTAGCACATGTGAAAGGGTTTCACTGGCAGGGCTGACCTCTCAGTCTGGGTGGGTAAACCCACCTTTAATTTAATTCTAGGTCTCAATAATAACTGCTGGGGCCGACTTCTTATTCTGCTTATTACAATTGTCTGATGACCAATCCGCAAAAGGGTATTTGGTCCTAATACAATTACTGACATGATTAATCCACAATGGGGATTAATCCAAAGAATAAAATAACAATAATAATAAGAATACTCTTCGCAGTTACATTATTTCAACACTCCCCCTTAACAAGAAGGGTCTTCTTCAACAACATCAGGCGAGAGAGGTCTACATCATTAGTGGCATCAAGAGGACAATATCGTCAATATCATATTGAAAAATTGTATAGCATATTTACGAATCATCGAAAGTTTTCTTCATTGGTAGCATCATCATTCTTGAAAGAATGCCATCATCATCTGCATCAAAATGTATCAGTAAAAATGATACCTCATCACAGCACTAGGCTGGCACATCACAGTACTACACTGGTTCAGTGTCACAGTGGTTAAGCTGGTAGCTCAGTGTCAGTCAAATCTTTCTTTACGTCTAACAACGAGGTCAGAAGCAAGGAATCATATTGATTTACGTCTAACAACTAGGTCAGAAGCAAGGAACACATCATCATCTCGTTTTACGTCTAACAGCTAGGTCAGAAGCAAGGAATCATCTTGCTTTACGTCTAACAACAAGGTTAGAAGCAAGGAACACATCAACATCTCTCTTTACGTCTAACAACTAGGTCAGAAGCGAGGAATCATCTTGCTTTACGTCTAACAACGCGGTTAGAAGAAAGGAACACATCAACATCTCGCTTTATGTCTAACAACTAGGTCAGAAGTGAGGAATCATCTTGCTTTAC
>JASDQU010425182.1:0-10020 GCA_032191745.1 Picea mariana
AATAACAGTATGAATACATTATTTATTACCACAAAAATATAGTGATTTAGTAGAGTTCAAAGTATCATGCAACAACAACCATTGTATTAAATCGATCATTGTTCAAAATATTACAGTTGGAGTACCGTAGACCAAAAATCCACAACCTCTTATATTGTAAACAGATCTCTAAGAAAGTATACACAGAATCCGTATGTAACCGAAGTTAATGCATACATAGATCTGTCAAGGGAGGCTATGGAACTCGAATGCATTTTGAGGTAAGATGCTTCCTTCAACCGATTACACCAAATTTCACAACCTGCAAAATAAGTAAACGAGGGCTTTAGTAACTTGCTATCATTTTAATTCTATGGAAATTAAACAGTAGAATAAATCAAGGGCAAAAACTTAGCTTGAGTCCCAACGAAAACCAGATATTTTTTTGTTCCTTGCGAGACAATCTATCCATGATCCGAGAGGAGGAGGAGTGGACCTAGAATCTATTGATGGATACCCTCACAAAACAGAAAGGACCCATCATTAATTTCATATATCCGTGCAAAGAAACTTTCACTTGTAAAATAGAGGAAGCAACAATAAGTAAAGAATTGAGAGAAATTATCATCGAAATAGACCGTGCATACATTAATCAAACATGAAGAACATAATAGTAATCCCAAAACTCTGTATAGAGGACCAAATAAATGAAAGGATTCGATTGTGGTAAGGTCAATGAGTGAACAAGAACTACCATTTTAATTCCCGAAATCACACAGTTTGAATTTTTGATTTAAGGTAACAATCACAATGAATAATTATTGAACTAATAATCATTTGTAGAGGTGCACAGGTTGCGACCTGAGTATATTCACAATATATTGATCATTAAATCTAAACAACATTACAAAAAGGTAAAATACGAAAGTCTGAGTGGATAGAAATTTATAGTAAGAACCAAATCCGCAGGTTAAAGTATAACTATGCAAAAATGTGTTTGAACCCTACAACCTCCATTCCACATACATTCAACAGATGATTACATGGATACCCTCTCTTTTTCTAGTGCATAGGGATCGATACAGAAAATGTCTTTCGTAAACGACTTAATATTATAACTACATTAGACAAGAGATCAAGCGAAGGATGATGTCGAGGTGGCCGCAAGACAAACCACAATTATTCCTGGTAGAGAAATTGTTTTACAACCAAGGGATACAAAAAAATGTTGTTTTCAAATGAATAAATCCTATTAATGTTTCCATACAGGTACATAATGCAAATACAAAATTTTCCTACATAGTTTTAAATAGCCAGGTCTGAAAAACATCAATAATCTTTGAGATCTTTGGATGACTTCTAGAGTGTAAGAATACCAGTGAAATGAATTGTGAATAAAAGAAAATGATAAAGACGAGAGGGTTCAATTTTATATTAACGATTAGGGCCATTGTCTGACTGGGAAGGGACCACAATGACTATAGGCTTGAAGACTAACACGAAACCATGAGGAAAACACAGTAACCCTCAAACCCGAGTGTTAAAACTAAAGGATTTCACCCAACTTACAAAGGGAACCATAATGTTGTGTATAGGTACATTTTCATTGCACTATGATAAAGTCATAAATTGTTATGGGTAAAATTAAATCCTATCACTTGGGACTTATTCTCCTATCTCAACACTAAAGTCATATATTGTTATGGGTAAATTTAAATCCTAATGCTTAGGACTTGTGTCTCCTAGCTCAAAACTATGTCTATATGTGTTGATCTTGTGATCATGTTTTAGAGCACTCATACCTTGTATAACATAGACTATTACATGATTAGTATGGATAGCATGTCTTGACATAGACCTGATGGTTATTCTAAGGGCTATGACGGTCATGGTCACAAAAATGATTCAGTAAAAATAAGTGTGTGGCTTATAATCCAATAACGATGCTATAATGAAATATAACATGAAGAGATAGGTGGAATTTAAATCTTCATCGGCCTTTAAGAGGGATAATGACAGAGAAGTAAAACTGCTATACATACAATAAAGGAATAAAATATTATTCAATGAATTATCTATGTGTCACAAACAATGTTGGAGATTCAAGGAACTTTAATGTCCCCTAAAAATGTTTTCTCTTTATTAGGGAAATTTGGGGTACATTACATATGGTATTAGATATTAAGGTTACAACACTCGGACCTCAGGGAAAGGCCAAATTATTTTAATTATTTTATTTCTGTTGAAAAAAACTAACAAATATGTTTACTGTTACAAGCAGAAAAATTATTGGTCTGTTGTGATAATGTGAGCACAGAATGAAGAATAAATCAGACCTGAAGAGAATCCAAATCAAGGACTTCCTAAAGAACCAGGGCATAACAATGAAGGAATTTCATCCACCCAGTGTTTAAAGAAGATGACGAAAAGCTAAAAAATGCAGAGGAAGACCAGTTAGAAATAAATGAAATTTTGCTATGCAGTATAGTAACCAAGAGGAGCCCAAAGAAAAATTAAAAAGAGGAATAAGTCAGCAAAAGTTCCTCTAAAAACTCTGGTTATGAAACAAAAAAAGAGGATAGTTCTTCCAAAGACACACACATGACATGAAACAAAACAACTACGGGAAGAAAAATAAAACAAGTAGATCACCTGGAAGGTGAATTCAAGAAAATAGAAACATCCACCTTTGATGGAGAATCAAGGAAGGGTGAAGAGGCTGAAGCATGGCTACTAGATATAAAGAAGTACTTCAATATTTATAGCTACTCTAGTAATATGAAAGTTAGGATGGTCATTTACAACTTGAAGGGAAAAACAAGTATTTGGTTGCAAGACCTAAAATTGGCTAAGGGATTGAAAGAGCAAAAAATGGAATGGTTATATTTTAGAAAATATTTTAAGAAACAATACTTGTCAGAAAGCTATTATGAAAGAAAAACTAACGAATTCTACGAGCTAAGACTTGGACAAATGACCATGGACGATCTGATAAATAAATTTCTAGAACTACTGAGATTTGTACCATACATCAAGGAAGGAAAAGTAAAGATACAATGATTCTTAATCTATCTATCACAGTCATACAAAGACATAATTGAATTTGGCAATCCCAAGTATTTAAATGAAGTGTTTAGAAAGGCTCAGATGCACTATGATCAGTACAAAAAAAATTCTAAAATTCCCAAGGCATGGAAGGACAAGAAATAGGACATAATGAATCAACGAAAGAAAGGCTCCCAACCAACCCCTTTCCATAATATGGGAAATTTTTCCCAAAAGAAGGACTACCATTCAAACACCCAAAGCACTCAAGGGGGAGGTAGACCAGTTAACCTCGGAGTCAAGAAAGTTGGGAACAACCCTAGAGAACCATTGAAGTGTTGGGAGTGTGAAGAACCTCACTTGAGGAGAAATTGTCCACACTTAAATTCCATGGCAAGAAATTCAGTCCATAACTTGCAAGAAGCTTCAACATTAGGAGATATGGGAAGAAGCGTGCATAGAATTAATGCAACTATGGATGGCAGGAAAGGTGATAATCAATCCATTATCATGGTGGTTGAAGGTAAAATTCATGATAACTGTATTTCGATATTAATTGACCTAGGTGAAAGTATGAGCTATGTTACCCATGGTTTAGTTGAATTAAACAAGCTCAAGAAAGTAAAGCATGCTAGGTCTTGGCTAGTACAGTTAGCAACAGGGACCAAGAGAAAGGTAACAGATTTTATTCCTGAATGTGAACTCAGCATAGACGGTCAAAGTATAAATTTATATATGAACATTTTACCTTTGGGATCTTATGATTTAATCATTGGAATGCACTGGTTAGAGAAACATAAAGTAATATTTCTTTGTTTCGAAAATTCACTTATTTACATAGATGAAAACAACATAGTTAGGATGATACAAGGGATCATAAAACCAGTTTCGGTTAGGCAGATATCAATCATGTAGTATAAGAATTGTATGAAAAAAGGTTGCCAAGTTTATGATTTTCAAGTAACTAATCTGTTAGAAAAGGAAAACAAACCCAGTTTAGAGGACTTTGAAGTCCTACATGGGTTTAGAGATGTATTTGTGGATGAAATACCAGAACTTCCTACAATAAGAGAGATAGATTTATCTATTGATATACTACGTGTACCTCCCCCGATATCTAAGGCACCTTATAGAATGAGTCTGCCTAAATTAACGGAACTGAATATTCAACTGCAAGAACTGCTAGATAAAGAATATATCAGACCAAGTGTCTCACCTTGGGGAGCACCAGTTCTCTTCGTTAAAAATAAAGATGGGACCTTGAGACTGTGCATTGACTATCGACAACTAAATAAGATGACAATTAAGAATAAGTATCCTTTAACCAAAATTAATGACCTATTTGACCAAGTTGGAGGAGCAAGGATCTTCTCTAAGTTAGATTTCAGGTCTAGCTATCACCAAGTCAAAATAAAAGATGAATATATAAATAAAACAACATTTAGAACATGTTATAGACACTATGAGTTTGTCGTAATTCTGTTCGGTCTTACTAATGCACCAGCAACCTTTATGTGTTTGATGAATAGTATATTTGGTCAATATCTGGATAAATTTGTGTTGGTGTTTATCGATGATATTTTAGTTTACTCAAAAACAGAAGAAGAACATGAAGAACATATGAAAATAGTATTGTAGACCTTAAGGAAACATAAGTTGTATGTTAAGTTTGATACAACTTTTACCAAAGAAAGATACAGTACCTAGGACACATGATATTCGAAGATGGTATTGCAGTTGATCCAGAAAAGATAAAATCCATTATGGAATGGCCTATCCCTAAGGATGTAGTAGACATCATATCATTCATTGGAAGTATTGGTTACTACCGAAGATTTATCGAAGGATTTTCTAAGATCGCGTATCCAATTACTTCCCTATAGAAAAAAAAGGAATAATATTTACTTGGTCACAAAAGTGTGAGGACAACTTTGATAAATTAAAAAGACTATTAACTACAACACCTATCCTAAGAGTAGCAGATCCCGATAAAGATTTTGCAGTTTGCGTGGATGCAAGCAAATAAGGCTTGGGAGGTGTCCTAACACAAGATGGACACGTCATCTGTTACGAATCACGTAAACTGAAAGAATATGAACGGAATTACATTACACATGATTTGGAATCAGCAGTTGTAATTCATGCTCTGAAAATGTGGTGACATTACTTAATGGGAGAAGGTTTCTTCTAATAACCGACAACGGTGGTGTAAAGTTTTTATTCAGTCAACCAGATCTCAATGCAAGGCAAGCAAGATGGTTGGCCTTTTTAAGTGAATTTGATTTTGAATTACGACACATCAAAGGTAAAGAAAACAAAGTTGTATAGGCTCTAAGTCGGAGGACTAACGGACTTTATGAGATAAGTGTCAGCAAAGTGAAAAATGACATCGAATAAAGAATAAAATATAGAAGTAGTAATGATGAAAAGTACATCAAAACAACAACATAATTGCAAGAAAATGTAGAAAAACTGAACAAAACATATCTGAGTTTAGATAAAAATGGACTGCTAAGGTTCAAAAACATGTTGTATGTACCTAATTCTATTGATTTAAAATCAACAATTCTTGAAAAATTGCACAAAAGGTCCTATTTTGGTCATCCAGGATACCAGAGAATGATAACAACTTTAAGGAAATTGTTTTATTGGCCTAACATGAAGAGTGAAACCAATGAATATTTATCTAAATTCTTATATTTTCAACAGGTAAAGGCTGAACATGAGCATCCAGCTGGTCTACTACAACCTCTACCTATACCAGAGTGGAAGTGGGATATTATCTCATTGAACTTCAACACGGGTTTGCCTAAGACTCAAAAGCAAAATCACTCAATCATGGTAGTGATTGATAAACTTACCAAATCTGCACATTTTATACCTGTGAAATCTACTTATAAATAAATTAATATTGTTGAAATTTATATGAAATAAATATTTAGATTGCATGGAATACCTAAGATGGTGATCTCCGATAGAGATGTGAAATTTATGTCAAAGTTTTGGAAGGAATTGTTTGCAAGATTGGATACTAACCTGAATTTTAGCACAAGATGCCATCCGCAAATAGATGGGAAAACTGAACAAATGAATCAGATTGTGGAAGACATGTTACGAATGTACGCGAGAACGAAACCAACTAAGTGGGAGTACCTACACTTAGTTGAATTTGCTTACAATAATGGCTATCAGACATCAACTAAGATGAGTTCCTTCGAATCATTATACAGAAGGAAATGTACAAACCCTATTAGCTAGGATAATCCAGTTGATAGGCTTATGATGGGACCATAAATGCTCCAGGAAATGGAGAAAATGGTAAAAAGGTTACAACAGAATTTAAGGGAGGCCCAAGACCGACAGAAAAGCTACGCAGATTTAAAAAGGAGACACCAGGAATTTTAAAATGGGGACCACGTGTATCTAAAAATCAAAGCAAGGAGGAGATCTCTAAAGCTAGAAAAAATTTCAAATTTGGCACCCAAGTTTTTTGGTCCCTTCGAGATTTTAACTCGAATTGGACCCATGGCGTATCAACTAGGACTTCTTGCAAACTCAAAAGTTCATAATGTTTTGCAGGTTTCCTTATTAAAAAGGTATATTCATGATCCTACTCACATCATTGATTGGAACATGGTGTAGGTGGAACGAGAAGGCGAGTTCCAAGAGGAACCTCTGCATTTTTTCTAGACAGGAAAGAAACAGTACTACAGAACAAATTCATCACCCAAGTAAAAGTGCAATGGAAGCACTTTAGCCCTGAAGAGGCCACCTGGGAATTGGAGGAAGATTTGTGGAAATATTATCCAACCTTATTCTGAGAGAGGAAGGAACACTGAGGACAATGTTGTAGTTAAGGGGGAGAGGATGTAATATCCTCAAATTTTAGAATATTAAATTCTAAGTGAACTTTGAAATAAATTTTTGTTTTTGGAAAATTCAGATTTGGAAATTATTTGCCATTTATGGCAAATACGAATTTGAAATTTTGATTGTTGTAATTAATTATTTGATGACTGTTGGGAAAATATTTGACTTGCCCAACTGTAATATTTTATTTGACACATGTGTAAGACAAACTTTTAATAAATAAAATGTTGGAAGACAAATGGAACAACCAAGTTAAAAATAGTTGACCATGACTCCATGACTGGGGAACAGGTTTGAATTACCTCAAGGCTGATTTTTACAAGTGGTAGATATGGAATTTGACCACTAGCAACCCCTAAAACACATGGATTTGTAAAGCTGTGAATTTCGCCAAGGAGGGAAGGAAATACCTAGGCACAAGGATGCATATAAAAACAACATATGGAGGAGGCAGGACGTTTCTTAGTTTGTTAGGAAAATGAAACTATTTGTTGTTATGAACACTGTTAGTGTGAGGAAAAGGATTTTTCTGATCTGTGGATGGTGACTATAGCTAAGGAGGATCATTCAGTTTTCCCTTATGGAATCACGGTTAGGTTAGGGGGTGAGAAGAACAAGTGAACTTGGTTGTTCTATTCTATGGTTGGGTGGAATGTGGTTCTTCCATTTGTATTCCAGCATCAGGTTTCATATATGTATCTCAATTTGTATTCTTTTGTCAATGTTATATTTATGGTTATTATTTGTTAGGAATATGTTGACTATGTATACATAAGTGAAATCAATTCTTAAGGGACTATATGACCATGTTTTACTATGTCTTATCATAGTTAAATGATACTGGAAATATTATTTATTTGAAATGTGATCGTTATACATAGATATTTAACTATATGTGTGTGTGTGTGTGTGTGTGTGTGTGTGTGTGTGTGTGCTCATACATAAAGAAATAGTAGAACTATTTTTATGTTCCTATTGGCAATTGAATATATATATATATATATTAAATTGCTATTCAAATATGTACATACACAAACACCACAGAGAATAGATGGAAATAATAAGAGTCTCAATACATTCTTTATTACGAAAAAAATATAGTGATTTAGTAGAGATCAAAGTATCATGCAACAACAACCATTGTATTCAGTCGATCATTGTTCAAAATATTACAATTGGAGTACCATAGAAAAAAAAATCCACAACCTCTTATATTGTAAACAGAGCTCTAAGAAAGTATACACAGAATCTGTATGTAAATGAAGTTAATGCGCACATAGATCGGTCAAGGGAGGACATGGAAATCGAGCACCTTTCAAGGTAAGATGCTTCCTTCAACTGATTACACCAACTTGCACAACCTGCAAAAGAAGAAACGAGGGTCTTAGTAACTTGATATCATTTTAATTCTTTGGAAATTAAATAGTAGAATAAACCAAGGGAAAAAACTTAGCTTGAGTCCCAACGAAAACCATATCGCTTTTTGTTCCTTGCGAGACATTCTGTCCATGATCCAGGATGAGGAGGAGTAGACCTAGAACAGACTGATGGGTACCCTCACAAAACAAAAAGGGGCCATCATTAATTTCATATATCCGTGCATAGAACCTTTCACTTGTAAAATAGAAGAAGAGACAGTAAGTAAAGAATTGAAAGAATCTATCATTGAAATAGACTGTGCATACATTAATCAAACAGGAAGAACATAATAGTAATCCCAAAACTCTGTACACAAGAACAAATAAAAAAAAGGATTCGACTGTGGTGAGGTCAACAATTAAACAAGAAATGCCATTTTAATTCCCGAAATCACACGGTTGGAATTTCTGATTTAAGGTAACGATCACAGTGAATAATTATTAAACTAATAAGAATTTGTAGAGGTGCACAAGATGATACCTGAGTATATTCATATTAGATGGATCATTAAATCTAAACAATATTACAGAAAGGTAAAATACGAAAGTCTGAGTGCATATAAATTTACAATAAGAACCAAATCCGTAAGTTAAAGTCTAACTATGCAAAATCGTGTTCGAACCCTATGACTTTAGTTCCACATTACATTCAACAATGATTACACAAGGATACCCTCTCTTTTTCTAGTGAAGAGGGATCGACACAGGCAAGGCCTTTTGTAAATGGTAACTACATCAGACAAGAGATCAAGCGAAGGATGATGTTGAGGTGGCTACGAGACAAACCACAATTCTTCCCAGCAAAGAAATCATTTTGCAACTAGGGGATACAAACAAATGTTGTTTTCAAACGAATGAAATCCTATTAATGTTAAATTTTATATTAACGATTCAGGCCATGGTCTGACTGGGAAGGGACCACAACGACTATAGGCTTGAAGGCTGACGACCAACCATGAGGAAAATAAAGTAACCCTCAAACCCAAGTGTTAAAACTAAAGGGTTTCTCCCAACTTAGAAAGGGAACCATAAAAAAAGTAGAATCCCAAGAAGAAAACGCATATGGAGGTGCAACTGTAATACATTGTCAATCCTCAAACAAAGAAAAACAAAACGTTAAGTCTTTTCATAGAACCTCTCTTTTATTTTACATTGCAACAGATAAAGAATACATTCACGGGATACGTCTCACAGAGAACAGAAGCAACATAACATTTAGTTACCCTTTCACATAGAGAAGCACGGATGTGCATGCCTCCTTCCATCGCTTACCAAAGCTGAGCTTTACCAAATCATCGGTCATGTAAAACATAGAGGTCATCACTCACCAGAGTCGAGCCTTACAAAATCATCGATCGTATACAACGCAGAGGCCATTGCTCAACAAATCTGAGCCTTACGAAATCATCAATTGTATACAACGCAGAGGTAATTTGTGTTACAAACTAAAGGGGAAAGAACGAAAATAATTGTTACCTCAAGAGCCTTGCTAGAGGAGTAATAGTGGCTGGTATGCCCCATATCACTCCCATGTGAAGTCGAGGGAGGTGGAGAGCCTATGTTGGGAGTTTTGGACTAAGTGTCAATTCTGGAAGGTACAAGACATGATTCACCATTAATGGACCAGGCCAGGAATAAATGCATATAGGCTAGCATGGAGTAGGCTCAGACCCGACCTGTCATACACCATAAAATGATTTTTGAACCA